>JAABOM020000096.1:9830986-9850767 GCA_011800125.2 Solanum clarkiae
TTGCATGATTTCACTCTTGAATTGCATAGTTTTACACTAGCATTGCACACCCACCAAGTGTTTGATAAAATGTCCGGTTAGTGTATTCTGAGTTGTTGAAGGCCTAATTCTTCGCATATGAGTTAAGTGACTTTATCATGATGAAAGAGTGATATGAATGTGTTGATTCCATGAGAAGTATCGATTGTGTAGTGAGTTAACCATAGCCAATTGAGGAGTGATGCCTCAATCGCCTAGGATGGGGATGCTAAGCCAATAACCAATTGAGGGGTTGATACCTCAATTGCCTAGGATGGGGGTGGTAAGCCATCAACCAATTAAGGGGTTGGTACCTCAATCGCCTAGGATGGGGGTGGTAAGCTATCAACTAATTGAGAGGTTGGTATCTCAATCGCCTAGGATGGACGTGGTAAGCTATCAATCAATTGAGGGGTTAGTACCTCAATTGCCTAGGATGGGGTGGTAAGCCATCAACCATTGAAGGGGTTGGTACCTCAATCACTTCTAAGGGGTGTCCTAAGATTCTAAGTACCAAATTGCTTGGTCTATGATGATGGTCTGTTCCCACACATGTAATATGTTTCACATGTAAACATGTTTATTTCAAGTATCATTCATGCATGTAATATTGTTATATGATCATTTATTGCTTAATTATGCATTTTGAGTATGTTGCTTATTTATTGTTGCATTGCATCCTACAGACTTAGTACATTCAAATATACAAATGCATACTCTATGCCTACATGATGTTAGCATGTAGGAACCGGAGCTCCACTAGATCATGCTCCTCCACATAGCTAGTACTACCTCTCAAAGTTTATTGGTGAGTCCTCAACTCCGAGGACATATTTCTCTTGATTTATTCTATGTATTGACTTTTTCTATGTTGAAAATTTATGACTATGAGGGTAAGCCCGGAAAGTTGTCTTGGCCCCCGCTCAATTCTAAGTCTAGAGGTGTTGTTGGACAAGTAATGTAATTATGTTTGAGCTTTGACTCATCTATGTTATTTAAGTATTGAACTCTTTCCCTTAGTCCCAATTTCCCTTTGTTTATATTTTCTCTTGTTGTTTTATCATGCTTCCTTCTCCCTCTATATAGCGTGGGTAGCTTGCTTCCAAGCTACTGCAGGAACCAGATAAGGAACAAGAGAGAGAAGCAGCTTAATTTCAAAGGTTAGGCGCGATAGTCACTCGTGCAGAAGGAGATGTTTGGAATAAAAGCCCCATCTCATGGTGCTTTTATTAGGAGTTCCCCCGAGCTTAGGGGTCAATTACGAGGGGTAACCGACTGATCAACTCACTTTGGGGTGAACCTATCGATCAACTCTAGACTGAGCTTCTAGTGAAAAACTAAAGCCCTACCTTATAGAATAAAATTCCGCAGTTTTGCAATAACTTGGCTTTTTTCTTCACTTCAGCTTTGAGATGATTTTAGCCACCAGGTACCGGCTCAATGAGAACCTTTGGACGATGCTTTCTCGATCAACTATCTGACTTATTCAGAACAATGGTGAACCAATACATGAAGAAGTACACACGACCAAGGATGTGTATATGATAAGTTAAGAGGCTTGATTGGGGTTCCTTCGGGTTCCCATTCCCCGTATCACGTTAGCCCCCGGAGCCTATGTTACAAGCCTAGAAAGTCCTAAAGTGATCTTAGTCCAGTTAGCTTGCCACATCCTGGGAGAGGACCCAAGACATGGCCGACACCTAGAGACTATTCCTAGTCCCCAAGCGAACCACTTGGCCTTATCACATTCATTCATTCATACATTCTACTAATCAGTAGAAGACATAAAGAATATAAATGGGCACATCTTATCATCTAGTCTCAAAATAATAATAGTATAATAAAAGTCTAGTAGAAAGAACTAACTCACAATTTTAACAATCAACAATTGACTCTAGTCTATGAAGCCTCTATCACTATCAGGTGGTGTCAATGACAGACCCATGGCTACCTCAATCAAAATAAATCTAAGCAAATCTAACTCTAATGCAATATGAAATGAAATCATAGATCCTCCGAAGTAGGGGAGTCTCACCAATCTGCTAAACATCCAAAGAAACTCAACGATGCGCCTGTGAATGATCTCTGTCCCATGTATCTACGTCATAAAATGGTGCAGTCGAATGGTGTTAGTACTTGGAATGTAAGATATGTAAAATAGCTGAATGAAACTGAAACAGATCAAATATTATAGAAACAACAATCAATTCAAAATAATAACAATTAACATGTTAAGTATCTATCTAAAGCAAAAATAAAGAGTAGAAAAATGACCCATCTAACCATTCAAACATCATCAATAAATTCAAAATCATCTTGGAAGGACTCATCTCAACTCATCTCATCTTATCAACTCAGAGTACTCAGTTTGGGAACTTTCTGGGAGTTTTTGTTATCTAACAACAATCACTTATGAGTCAGTGATTGTACATCAATCTCCTTGATTTTTCCACAGCCGTTTCTTACTATCCAGGTAAGGAATGAATCGAGACCATAATGGATAAGTCCAAAAGTAGACAATAATCTATAAGTCCTCTATTGATTTCATAGACTTCTAATCCAAGGGAACCTCAACATAATGTGATATGATGATCTTAATCCACATCTATGCTTAGCTACGTAGTTTGACGAGTGCGAGTTGGATTAACTCTTACTCTTTCGGTGCTCGATACTCCATCATGAACTCAAACCTCATAAAACAATCCATCCAAATCAAATCGATCAAACTTTCTCAATGAACTTTGTAGAGGCTCTCATCATTCAATCGATCTCATAGAGTGTAATACCCCGTAAAATTACCAAAACACCTCTAAAACATAATCGTGCTCATAATGCATCTTCCAAAGCTTTGATGGAAAATCTGAGATCGAATTCATGATTAGCAAGGAAAATCAAGTTAGAAAATTGTATTGACCCGATTTAAGAGCAACCGAAGTGAAAAATAATTTTCTGTAATTCTTTCCAAAATAGTGTCAATTCGCGTCCCTGGTGCGATGCGGAGGGGGCGCAGAGACACACTTGAATTTTTTAAAAACTTTTTGGCGAAAATCAAATTTTATGGAAAATCACAAAAGTACGCTGGTCCGCGTCCCTGGAGCTTCGCAAACCAGCGTACATATTTTGAACTTTTTCTTTTAAATTTCGGGAAGGGTATTTTGGGTATTCCAAATCCATTTTTAAGTCTCAAAACACGTTTTAACCCCTTTAATTCACGTGAAGGGTTTCAATAACCCATATTTTCTTAACTTTAAACGTGCTTTCTGAGAGAGGAGAAGAATAAGGAGTTGAGGGTTTCAAGTGAGGTCTCAATTCTTTGAAGAAGACTTGATAATTCTTCGTCCCAAGTATGTAAAGGCTACCTAGAGCATGGAATTATTCTTCTATGTGCCCCAATACATGTAGTAGGTTGAAAATTGATAGTTAATGGGTCTTGAGTAGTGATTCTTGAAGAATTTCTTGAAGATTATCTTTATTTCTTGAACATTATCATTAATTCCTATATAATATCTCAAATTGATGATCATCATACTTGTATTTACTATTTATATTTATTATTGTGTGATTGTCTACCTAAATTGCATGATTCCCCGTAGTTAACTCTTCAAGGACGAACTTAGAAGTAATATCTAGAGCCTTGATTGTTTGAGTCTGAGTCTTGAGTTGAGGGTGTTGATGAATGAAACAGATTGGATTAGTGTTCTTGCATGCTAATAAGACTGAACCTTAGTTTTGAAAAAATAATTACTTTTTGAGTTGATAAATGACGAGATGAGCTGAGTGTTCTTGCCCGTAGGGGCCGAGTGATGGAAATCCTTGATGCATTGATAGACTTATGAGCATGTTCAGTCATGGGAGGAGTATTAGCACCAAAATGGGTAAGATGAGTCCCACTCGCACACATGAACTTCGTGTCCAACATAGGAGAGGATTGAACCATGAAAATTGATGTTTCTTTTTCCCCGCAGAAGGCTTGATAGACTTCTTTTAGGATCCCCGATAGAATCGTCCTGTACTCTGGCAAGGTACTGGACGGATGTAGCAATGACATCTCTTCATTGTATCACCATAGGCTCTAAGGTGGTGGGAGTTTCTTTTCATGATGGTAATACTCTGATGTTGATGTGATAGTGTGATGTCTTGAGGGGATAGTGATGTGATAGAGACTATTTCTTGCT
Organism: Solanum clarkiae; assembly: GCA_011800125.2. NCBI lineage: Eukaryota > Viridiplantae > Streptophyta > Magnoliopsida > Solanales > Solanaceae > Solanum > Solanum clarkiae. Next base: position 9,835,180 of record JAABOM020000096.1, read on the forward strand.
TGGAGTTGAGGATGAGTGATTAATGAGCTACTGATGTTATGTATTATTTACCTTAGCCCGTTATACATACAATACATTCTATGTACTAATGCCCCTTTGGCGCTGCATCGTCTTATGATGCAGATACTGTACAGATAGGACTTCAGCAGGCCAATCGTTGTTCACAGATCCCGAGACAGAGACTTTATGAATCCTCCCTTTCTTTCAGAGGCCATCTTTATCTTTATTTTATTTAAGTTATTTCATTTGACTGTGGTAGTCATGGCCTGTCATGGTACCTTCTTAGAGGTTAGCTATAGCGGCTTCATGGAAACGAATAGCTGATAGTTGATGTTGGGATTTCTTTTCCTTTTACCCAATTATTATTGAGTTTCTCTTTTCATCATATTTTATATGATAGTGATTATGATTATTTCTCAGCCCACTGGTATCCCCTTTTAATTACTTAATATCTTCTGCAATTTGAGTTGATTAAACAAAGGCAATGAGACTAGTTGGTCCACTTGGGGGCTAGCAATAGTCTCCGAGTACAAATTACGCCTAAGGTGCTCTCTTGGGGAATGACAAACTTGGTGTCAGAGCCCAGAGTTAGAGTGTCCTAGGGAGTCTATGAAGTCAAGACTAGTAGAGTCTTATTTATGGGTGTATAGTAAACCAAACTTCATAAGCAGAAGGCTATAGGATATAAGGAAGAGTTAACCTTCTTTTATGATATGAATTCATGAGATGAATTTTAACTCTATGGAAATATCATTTTAACTCATGCATTATATGGTTACAGAAAGTGCTGCCAAAAAGAACAGCCGCTCAAAAAGATACCGCAGCCACAGCGGCTGAGAAAGCCCAACTGCGACCCCAGTTCAGACGGAGACAGGGAGATGGGGACTCCCTGCCAAGACTACTGAGGTACCACAGGCGCCCCTGTTAAGCCCCAGCTAGCTCCCACTACCAAGGGTAGAGTTTAGGGGTGCAATCACTATGCTAACTCAGTTGTTGGCCTCCCAGGGTAGTAACTAAGGTCCTCAAGCTCCCAGTTCTAGCTCATAGGAGCCCTTAGCTTCCACCAGAATTAGAGACTTCATGAGGATATACGCGCCAGTGTATACGGGATCAAAAGTAGAATAGGACCCGTAGAACTTCATTGATGAGATATATAAGGTTCTGAAAGCGATGCACGCTGACCACAGACCACAGACATCCGCATACCCTCCAGCGGGCAATCTGCAGAGGGGTACTACTACTGGTACAAGAAGCGAGATGAATCGCCTTTATGCTATGAGTAATCGAAAGGATCAGGAGTCTGCACCAGATGTTATAATGTGTATGCTTCGAGTCTTTACCTTTGATTTTTATGTATTACTTGATCTGGGTGCCACCTTGTTTTTTGTGACCCCTTATGTGGCTAGTAAGTTTAGGATTCTTCTAGAGTATCTGGTTGAACCTTTTGTCGTATCTACTCCTACTAGTGAGTCTATCTTAGCTGAGAAAGTTTACAGGGATTATGTAGTGTATATTTATCATAGATACATCTTAGCTGACTTGGTAGAGTTGGAGATGGTTAGTTTTGATGTAATAATGGGCATGGATTGGCTTCACGCCTGTTATGTTTCTATTGACTATAGAACCTGGATTGTTAGGTTTCAATTTCCTAATGAGCCTGTCCTAGAGAGGAAAGGAGTTCTGTTGCCCCTAAGGGCAAATTTATCTCTTATCTTAGAGCCATAAAATTGATCTCCAAGGGTTGTATTTACCACCTCGTGCGTGTTAAGTCTGATGATGTTGAATCTTCTACTCTTGAGTCAGTCCCGATTGTGAATGAGTTTCCTAAGGTGTTTCCTGATGTTCTGCCTAGAGTCCCTCTTGATAGAGAGATTGCCTTTGGGATTGATATACTTCCCGAGACCAAACCTATTTCAATTCCACCTTATAGAATGGCCACCGTAGAGTTTAAAGAATTGTAAGAACAATTGAAAGACTTATTAGAGAAAGATTTCATAAGGCCTGGTGTCTCACCTTTGGGTGCTCCACTCCTATTCGTGCATAAGAAAGATAGCTCTCTCAGAATGTATATAGACTACCAGCGACTGAACTAGGTTACCATAATGAATAAATATCCTATCCTCAAGATAAATGATCTTTTTGACTAGCTTCAAGGTGCTACTTTTTTCCCCAAGTTAGACCTCAGATCGTGTTATCGTCAGTTGAAGGTAAGGGAAATGGATATCCTAAAGACAGGCTTTAGGACACGGTATGGCCATTTTGAGTTCTTGGTTATGTCATTCGGGTTGACAAATACACCTACAGCTTTCATTGACTTGATGAACAAGGTATTTAGATCATATCTTGTTATGTTTGTGATTGTGTTTATTAATGACATTCTGGTATATTCGAAGGATGGGGAGGAGCATGCTAATCACCTTATAGTGATTCTGCAAATGCTCAAAGACCATGAATTGTATGCGAAATTCTCAAAGTGTTTGTTTTGGCTCAAGTCCGTGGCTTTCTTAGGCCATGTTGTTTCAGGAGATAGATATGGGTAGATACGTAGAAAATTAAACGGTTAAGAACTGGCCAAAACCAACTTCTCCAACAGAAATAAGAAGCTTCTTGGGATTACCTGGCTACTATCGCAGATTTATTGAAGGCTTCTCTTCTCTGTCAGCCCCATTGACTAAGCTAACATAGGAGAAGGCCAAGTTTCAGTGGTCTGAGGTATGTGAAAAGAGTTTTCAAGAGTTGAAGACTAAATTGACTACAGCACCGGTGTTGACCTTGCCAGACGGGACAGGAGACTTCGTGATGTATTGTGATGCATCCTAAGTTGGACTGGGTTGAGTACTTATGCAGAGAGGGAAGGTGGTAGCTTATGCTTCAAGACAACTTAAGTCCACGAGAAGAACTATCCGATTCATGATCTTGAGGCGGTAGCAGTGGTGTTTGCACTTAAGATCTGGCGTCACTATTTGTATAGGGTGCATGTGGACATGTTCACTGACCACAAGAGCTTGCAGTACGTGTTCATCCAAAAAGAGCTCAACCAACATCAGAGAAGATGGTTGGAGTTGCTCAAGGATTACGATATGAGTATTCTCTACCACCTAGGTAAAGTTAACATTGTTGTTGATGCTCTTAGCAGGATGTCTATGAGTAGACCGCCCATGTGGAGAAAGGAAAGAGAGAACTAGCCAAGGAAGTTCATAGATAGGCGCGATTAGGAATGTAACTCGAGGAGAACAATGTAGGCGGGGTCAATGTTCAGAATGGTTCTACTTCCTCCTTAGTGTCAGAAGTGAAGGAAAAGCAAGACCAAGACCCTATTTTATTCCAATTAAAAGAAGCGGTTCACAAGCAGAAGGTGATGGTTTTCTCCAGTGGGAAGATGGTGTGTTGAGATGCCAGGGTAAATTGCGTGTGCCCGATGTTGATGGTGTTCGAGACAGAATAATACCGGAAGTTCATAGCTCCAGATATTCTATTTACTCTGGTTCCACTAATATGTACCACGAATTGAGAGAAGTATATTGGTGGAACGAGATGAAGAAAGACATTGTTGAGTTTGTCTCTAAGTGCCCCGATTGTCTACAGGTTAAGGTTGAACATCAGAGACCATGCGGGTTAACTCAGAACTTCGAAATTTCTGAGTGGAAGTGGGAGGTGATCAACATTGATTTCATTACCGGCTTACCAAGATCCAGAAAGAAGCATGATTCAATATAGGTGATGGTGGACAGGATGACTAAATCAAAGATAACTAATACGGATGAGAAGTATGCCCAACTATACATTCAAAAGATTGTGAGGTTGCATGGGTTCCCTTGTCTATCATCTCGGACAAAGGGACTCAATTAACCTCTCAATTTTGGAGATCTTTCCAGAGGGGTTTGAGTATGAAGGTGAATTTGAGCACGACTTTTCACCCTCAGACATATGAGTAGGCAGAGCGCACTATTCAGACTTTGGAGGATATGTTGAGAGCGTGTTTTATCGACTTCAAAGGGAATTGGGACGACCATTTACTATTGATTAAGTTTGCGTACAATAATAAATACCATGCTAGCATTCAGATGGCCCTTTATGAGGCTGTGTACGGGAGGAGATAGAGATCACTAATTGACTAATTTGAGGTTGATGAAGTTGATTTAATCAGACCTGACCATATCCACCAGTCAATGGAGAAGGTGAAGGTCATCAAAGAGAGGTTGAAACCAGCACAGAGTCGTCAAAAGTCTTATACGGACATGAGGACAAGAGACTTGGAGTTTGAGTTAGATGAATGCGTGTACTTGAAGGTGTCATCCATGAAGGATGTCATGAGGTTTAGTAGGAAGGGCAAGTTGATTCAGTGTTATATCGGACTATACCATATTGTAAGAAAGATTGGGAAGGTTGCTCATAAGCTAGACTTACCTTCCGAGCTAGATGGAGTTCACTTGGTGTTCCATATGTCAATGTTAAAGAAGTTTTTCGGAGATTCGGCCTTAGCAAATTGGAAGATAGTCTATCGTATGAAGAAATCCTAGTTCAGATCCTTGATCGACAAGTTTGTAAGCTGAGGAATAAAGAGATAGCCTTCGTTACAGTCCTATGGAGGAACCAATTTGTTGAGAAAGTTGTGGGAAGTGATGAAACTTACATACCCGTACCTGTTCATGCCAAATAATGATGATGTTGAAGGTAAATGTCCTTATGCTTAATGTAATTAAATGTCTCCCTTCATTGAGTTGATGCATTTATCTAATTATATTCCCGAGTCCAAGACAGAGATAGATAGGTGATGGATAGTTTAGAGTTTGAGAGCTCCCAAGTGAAGAATAAGATGAGTTTTGAGGTTAATCGTGCTTTTATTTGACCTATACTCATCATTCGACGACGAATGGTCCCAAGGAGGAAATGATGTAACACTCCGTAAAATTATTGAAATATCCCTTAAACATAACTGTATGCTCAATGCGTCTTCCATAGCTTCGACGGGAAATCCGAGATCAAATTTACGATCATTGTGGAAAATCGAATCAGAAAATAGTCTCAGCCCGATTTAAGAGAAATCGACGCAAAAAATAATTTTCGTTAATTCTTTCCAAAACAGTGTCGATCCATACCCTTGGCACGATTTGGAGGGGGCACGGAGACACAGATGAATTTTTTAAAATTTTTTTGACGGGGGTTGAATTTTTTTAAAAAAAAAAACACTGGTCCGCGCCCTTGGCATGTGCGGAGAAGTGTACATATTTTGAACTTTTTCTTTTAAATTTTGAGAAGGGTATTTTGGGTATTCCCAACCTATTTTTAAGTATCAAAACACATTTTAACCCCTTTAGTTCACGCGAAGGGTTTCATGAACCCATATTTTCTGAAGTTTAAATGTGCTTTCTGAGAGTGGAGAAGAAGAAAGAGTTCAGGCTTTCAAGTGAGGTCTCAATTCTTTGAAGAAGACTTGATAATTCATCATCACAGGTATGCAAAGGCTACCCAGAACATGAAATTGTTCTTCCATGTGCCCCAATACATGTAGTAGGTTGACAATTAATAGTTAATGGGTCTTAAGTAGTGATTCTTGATGAATTTGTTAAACATTATCTTTAATTCCTATATATTATCTCAAATTGATGATCATCATACTTGCATTTACTATTTACGCTTATTATTGTGTGATTGTCTACCTAAATTGCATGATTCCCCCAGTTTAATGCTTCATGAATGAACTTAGGGGTAATGTCTAGAGCCTTGATTGTCTGAATATGTTGATTGTTGGAGTCTGAGTCCTGAGGTGAGGATATTGATGACTGAAATTGATTGGATTAGTATTCCTGGAGCCTAATGAGACTGAACCTTAGTTTTGAATGAATAATCTTACTTTTTGAGTTGATAAATGATGATATGAGCTGAGTGTTCTTGCCCATAGGGGCTGAATGATGGAAATCCTTGATGTATTGATAGACTTATGAGCATATTGAGTCCTGGGAGGAGTATTAGCACCGAAATATGTAAAGGTGCGTCCCACTCATACTCATTAACTACATGGCCATCGTAGGAGAGGATTCGACCGTGAAAGCGGAAGTTCCCTTTGCCCCACAGAGGACTTGATAGACTTCTTTTGGGATCCTTGATAGACTCATCTTGTACCCCAGTATGGTACTAGACGGATGTGGCAACGACATCTCTTCGTTATATCACTACCGGCTTATAGGTGGTGATTGTTTCTTGCTCTGAGCTAAGTATGATTGATTAATGAGCTACTGATGTTGTATACTGTTTATCTTAGCCCATTTTACATACAGTACTTTCCAAGTAACACCCCTTTGGCGTTGCATCGTTTTATGATACAGATGCTGTACACAGAGGACTTCAATAGGCTGATCGTTGAGGTTAATAGACCCCGAGATAGAGACTTGGTGAGTCCTCCCTTTCGGAGGACATCTTTATCTTTCTTTTATTTGAGTTATTTCATTTGACTATGGTAGCCATGGCCTGTCATGGTGCCTTCTTAGAGGTTATCTAAAGAGGCTTTATAGACACGGATAGCTGATAGTCGATGCTGGGATTGCTTTTCCATTTTCCCTATTATTATTGAGTTGCTTCTTTCGTCATACTCCAAATGATAGTGATTGTGATAGTTTCTCAGCCTACTGATAGCCCCTTTTAATTACTTAATATCTTCCGCACTATGAGTTGATTGAATGAAGGGGATGAGACTAGGTGGTTTGATTGGGGGCTATCAATAGTCTTCGAGTGTCAGTTACGCCTCGGGTACCCTTCCGGGGCGTGACAAACTTGGTATCAGAGCCTAGAGTTCGAGTGTCATAGGGAGCCTATGAAGCAATGTCTAGTAGAGTTTTGTTTATGAGTGTGTTGTGCACCACACTTCATAAGTAGGAGTCAATAGGACATTAGGAAGAGTTACCCTTCTTTTTTTATCTGAATTCGTGCGAGAGTTTAACTCTATGGAAATCTCATTTTAACTCATGCGTTATATGGTTACAGAAAATGACACCGAAGAGAACAGTCGCTCTAAGAGATGTTGCAGCCCCAGCTACCGCAGATCATACAGAGACTCCATGCTTGAACTACTGAGGTCCCACAGGCGCCCCCTACTTAGCCCCAGCCAACTCCCACTACTGAGGCAGAGTTTAGGGGAGCCATCACCATGCTGACTCAGTTGGTGGCCTCCCAGGGTAATAATCAAGGTCCTCAAGCTCCCATTTCTAGCTCACAAGAGTCCTCAGATGCCACCATACTATGAGTCTTCTCGAGGATGAACCCGTCAGTGTATTCCGGATTGAAAGTACAAGAGGACCCCCACAACTTCATAGATGATATGTATAAGGTTATGAAGGTGATGCATACTGATGAGATAGAGGGAGTTGAGGTTGCCTCCTACCAGCTAAAGGATGTTGCTAATGTGTGGTGTAATTAGTGAGAGGAGAGTAGAGGTGAGAATGCAAAACCTGCAGCATGTGAGCAGTTTGAGACCGCCTTCCTTGACCACTTCTTTCCTCAGGAGTTGAGGGAGGCGAATGTGGATGCATTGAATTTGATATAGGGAGGGATCACTATGATAGAGTATAGCCTTAAGTTTATTAAGCTATTAAGGTATACTCCAGAGATGGTGCAAGACATGAGGGCGAGGATGAGAGAGTTTGTGTCTGGTCAGGGTAAACATATGCAGAAAGAATGTAAGGTAGCTTTGCTGATTCCGGGCATGGACATCTCCAGAATTATGGTGTATGCCCAACAGATACAGGAGGGCAAGAAGAAAGATAGAGAGGAGTAAATGAACAGAAAGGCGAAGTCAGCAGGACAAGAGCCTAGCTGGCAAAGACAGAATAAGGATGACAAGTCTTACTTTCAGAGGAGATCATCCCATCTTGCACTATCTGCAGCAAGTGTGCCCATGCAACCAAATAGATATGATAAGAAATCTCATGGTTATCAGAATTTTAGGGTTCTGGGTGCTCAGTCTCAGGCCAGTGTGACCTAAGGTCAAGGCACGATGGGCAAGCTACCATGTGGCAAGTGCGATAAGCTTCATCTAGGTGAGTGTCATGTGGGAAGAGATGTTTGCTATTCATGTGGACAAGCTTGTCACTTTAGTTATGAATGCCCAAAGAGGAAACAAGGTGAGGGGAGCAGTAGACCACATACATCCACATCGCCTCCAGCGGGCAATCTGCAAAGGGGTACTACTTCTGATACAGGAGGCGGGACGAACCGCCTTTATGTTATGGGTAATCGACAGGATCAGGAGGCTACACCAAATGTTGTCACGGGTATACTTCGAGTCTTTACCTTTGATTATTATACATTGCTTGATCCGGGTGTCACCTTGTCTTTTGTGACCCCTTTTGTGACTAGTAAGTTTGGGATTCTTCCAGAGCGTTTGCTTGAACCTTTTGTTGTTTCTACTCCTACTGGTGATTCTATCTAAGCTGAGAGAGTTTATAGGGATTGTGTAGTTTCTATTTATCATAGAGAAACCTTAGCTGACTTTGTAGAGTTGGAGATGGTTGATTTTGATGTAATATGGACATGGATTGGCTTCACGCCAGTCATTCTTCTGTCGACTGTAGAACCCAAAATGTTAGGTTTCAATTTCCTAATGAGCCTACCATAGAGTGGAAAGGGAGTTCTGTTACCCCTAAGGGAAAATTTATCTATTATCTTAGAGCCAGAAAGTTGATCTCCAAGGGTTGTATTTACCATCTCGTCCGCGTTAAGTCTGATGATGTTGAATCTTCTACTCTTGAATCAGGCCCGATCGTGAATGCGTTTCCTGAAGTGTTTCCTGAAGTGTTTCCTGATGATCTGCCTAGAGTCCCTCCAGATAGGGAGATTGACTTTGGGACTGATGTCCTTCCCGAGACCAAACCCATTTCAATTCCACATTATAGAATGGCCCCCGCAGAGTTGAAAGAATTGAAAGAACAATTGAAAGACTTGTTAGAGAAAGAATTGAAAGAACAATTGAAAGACTTGTTACGATGATCTTTATCCCATGTATCTACATCGTAAAATGATGCAACACTGAATGGTACCAGTACGTGGAATATACGGTATATAAAATAACTAAATGAAATCAAAACATTTAGAATAATATAGAAACAACAATCAACTCAAAATAATAACAATTAACATGTCAAGTATCTATCTAATGTAAGAATAAAGAGTAGACAAATGATCCATCTAACCCATCAAACCTCATCAATCAAATCAAACTCATCTCAGAAGGACTCATCTCAACTCATCTCATCAACTCAGAGTACTCAGTTTGGGAACTTTCTAGTAGTTTCTCTTATTTGATGATAATCACTTATGAGCCAGTGATTGTACAATAATCTCGCTAACGTTGCTACAGTCGTTTCATACTTGCCAGGTAGAGAATGAATCAAAACCATAATGGACAAGTCCAAAAGGAGACAGCAATCTATAAGTCCTCTATTGATCACATGAATTTCTAATCATAGGGAACCTCAACATAATGTGATGTGATGGTCCTAATCCTCAGCTATGCTTGGCTACGTAGTTTGATGAGTGCGAGTTGGATTAACTCTTACTCTTTCGGTGCTCGATACTCCTCCCATTACTCAATGCTCATAAAATAATCCATCTAGATCAAACCAGTCAAACTATCTCAATCAACTCATCTTAATCAACCTCATAGAAACTCTCATCATTCAATCGGTCTCATAGAGACTCCAATCATACTATCAATTCATCTCTCAATCAACAGCTCAAGGCTTAGAACAATCATTAGGGAATACTCAAATAGATAAGTCAACAGAGTTAATTTGAGAAGACTCGTAGGCCATCAAATACTATCAACCTATCATCATTCTCACATTCACAATTACAATCTTTATGAACATTCTCAATCAAGGCTCTAGACTCAATTTCTATCTTCATTCATGCAATCTTTATGAAATAATAAGTAGGGTTTATATCATAATTCATGTAAAAACATCCAATTCAAGAAAAATAAGCTATGATGATCATCAGCATATGAAAATACATGTAATTAATATAAATTTCAAGAAAAAAACCATTAAGAATCATGTATATAGACTCATGAACCATCAATTCTCTTCTAAAACCATCTATGGGGCTGGCACATGAGAGGGAAATCCCATGTTTTCAGTTTAGTCTTACATACCTGGGATAAAACTTTTCCAATCAACCCACAAGAATTCTTCTTGAATTCTTCAATCTCACATTCTTCTTTCTCCTCTCTCAAGCTCTAACTTCCAAGTGCTGTGAAAAGGAGTTAGAATGAGCTTTAAGACTCTATTTACTCATCAAAATGACCTAGATTGATAATGTTTTGAATCTTGGAGGGTTAGAAATTTACCAGAATGCCCCTCAAAATATAAAAAGAAATTTCACCCAGAGAATGCCCAGTCCATGTGGCAGACTGGGCGCGGACATGGATTAATCTTTTCCTATTTTTTACTAAACGAGTTTTCAATTCCCGTCGAAAATTTTCTAACAAAAAAAGTGTAGGTGCTAGTCCTTGGCTCGTCGCGCCTGGGGCGCGCATCGACATTGTTTTTAAAATTAATAACGAAAAATTATTTTTTGACTTGGCTGCTTTAAAATCCAACAGAGATCAATTTTTCACACAATTTTTGCGCTGATCGCAAATTCGGTCTCAAATTTTCTATTAGATCTTGGGAAGACGCATGATGCCATTTTAGGGGTATTTTGATAATATTACATGGTGTTACACAATTGAAGGTTTGAGTCATGAGTATAGGGGCAAACCTATGGTTTAGTCATGATGCATGAATGTCTTTTGTGAGAGTGAGTATTTTTGCACAGTCCCAAAGCTAAATATGACATCATCATTGAGTATCAAAAATGGGACTTATTTCTGTGAGGGCACTTGCATTGCATTATTAGCATTTAACTTGTTTAGTGATTATAGATTGTTGATATTCCCTGGCTTGTCATAGTTGTGTTGTCACACGTACCTATGTGTTTTAGTTTGCTAAATAGCTATTTGATCCTGTTTTGAAATGCTGGTATAAGTATATGAGTTCAAATGTTTTGTGATATATGTCATTGAATTGAGGTCTGCATGTTACTATATTGTCTATATAGGTTGAGTTGTCGCTTGAGGAAAAGCAACAATTTTAAGTTGAGGGTGTTGATGTGCTGTCAAAATACAACACTTTTGATGCCTAAAACATAGGATTTTGTATTTTCTCAATGCAACATTTATGATTTTTATGTGTTTTTATGTTTAGTGTTGCTGGAAAGTAGGTTGACATAACTTTGGGGCAAAATTGCAGTGTTTTCTTATTTTTGGTGATTTATAAGACTCACTACAAGTCGTAGAGGTAGTTTTGTGACAAATTCCAGTAAAGGCTGAGATCTGAAGTTCAAGCCCATGAGACCTCTATACGAGTCATAGAGTATTCTACAAGTCGTATAGGCAGGTTTCATAAAGATTTCTAGAGAGGGATAATTTGAAGCAGTTGAAGCCTATGAGTTTAAAGTATGAGTTGTAAATCTGTTTACGAGTCGTGAAGATGGTTCGTAGAAGTGAAGTCCAAGATCCAAAGAGCTGATTACGAGACCCTGATTATAGCTCGTAGAAGCCTCTACGAGTCGTAAATAGGTTTTTTGGAGTCCACCGACTAGTATTTTTATTTTATTAAGGACTCAATTGTAATTACTATAAATAGTATTTTTAGGTCATTTTTTATAGGGATCCATCAGTTTCATTGTAATCGAGGTTAGAATGCAATACTTAGAGAGAAAATTGAGAGAATACAGTTATGAATTAATTTGATCTTCAAATCTTGTGATTCTCAATCAATTTTGGATTTTCTTGATACTCAATTCAATTGGGTAAGTGTTTAATTATGTTTTCTCAATTCATAATTTCTTCATCTACCCATAGCATGAGTAGCTAAATCCACAACTTTGGGTTATGGGAACTATGAAGTTCAAACCAAATAAATGCGGGTAATTTGCAATTCTTGGAATGGGTATTTACATGTATTAATCAATTATCTTCGTATTATATGTTTTCTAGTAGTGGCCAATATTAGAACTTGGCTAGTGTTACCTTCCCGATCAAGGTAGTAACGAATAGGAAAAGAGATTGAGAGATCATTTAACAGGATTCGATGATGTATTCTCGTCTAATCAACCAAAGTGGGACAAGGGGAGGTTGACAGGATCTATATGTAATGGTTAGTATTGCACACTATGGAGATGGGCCAAGTCATATAATGAAATGTATTCTTTTTTAGTATCATTTGGTGAACTTAAATTACTGTCCTACGTGCTATACTTTAGTTGAGAATTGAGTTATTCGGTATTATTGAGTTGGTGAATCATGGGGAACACAATGCCCAAGTTGCTATCTATTATTGATTCTCTTCCGTTATAGTTAGTGTAGTTTGTTTTCTTATTGATTACCTCAAACCCTCCCCCGCCTTCGGGGAATTGAATTGACTAGTTCTTTGAATTGTTTATTGGTGAATTATTGTGAGTCTCCGTAATCTCTGTAGGATTCAACCCTAACTATGGTTAGGTTTTATATTTGACAACGATCCCTTTATCCTCTAAAAGAGAGGTGTAACTTGGCGTGATCATTTTGAAACCTCTTTTACGCTAAAAATGACCTATATTGGTCGTGAATTAGGTTTAAGAGGGATGGAAAAAATCTAGAATGCCCCTTGAAAGATTTAAAATTTTGAACTTCGTTGGAACAGGTCGGTAGACCAGGTTCGCAATGTCGCATACATGTTCATTTTTTTTTCAAAAATTTTTTGATTGATTTTCTAATCTCATAGAAAATAATTGGACCAAAATTAAGTGCTAGTCCACGACACGGACTTGTCGCATACTTTTTTAGGATTGCGTTTTTGCTTCGAAAAATTATCTTTTGATCCGATTGCTCTAAAAATCAATCAGGACCACTTTCCGATATACTTTTTTGAGTTGATCACGTTTCTGACCTCGGATTTGCCAAAAGAGTTTGGGCAAATGCATTATGCAAGTTTTTCTCATCTAGGGTTATTTTGGTAAGTTTATTGGGTGTAACAAATATTTATTTTGATATAATTTATAAATATTTCTGCTTTTTCATAATTTTTATCTTTTAACATATTATTTCAAGTGTGACTTAGACTTTTGAATAATCTAATAAAGGTTATAGCTCATAAATATTAGTCAGTCTAATAAATCTCTAAAGAGAAACTTATAACAATTCTAATACTAGTAAAGAAAAAATCAATTCAATGCTAAGAATGACAATAATGTTGAGTATTTGTTCTTTAGTTTTAAATTGGGTTTAGACAATTAAAATACCTAACGTAAGATTTTAGTTTTTCTTTAATGTTTAGTCATGTAACTAATACTTGTACTAGACTTATGTTAGCATGATTTAATATTTTAAGATTATGATCACTTTCATTATAATTTATGTATTTGCAACATTTGTTTTATGCGGTTCATTATTACTTTTTATTGAATATTTTAGTATTATCACTCATACTATATATATTTTGTATTATTTTCTTAAGAAACACCCTATATAGTTATATGTTTATAGGACTAAAGAAATATTTGAAGCCTAAATTAATTATATGTTTGCATCAATACTTTATGGGAAAACACAAAAGAATCAAGAAATTTGAAAATAGCCAAAAACATTTGAGGTTGAAAAACTCGAATTTACTTAGTTGGTTTGTTGTATGGATTTAAATACCCTATGCAAATGATTTGGTTTAGTATTTGAAAAATTCGAACTACCCAGTGCATGTACACCCTAATAATAACCTTACAAAACAAGCGAACTGACCGATTACAATTGATAAAAAATAAAACAGAGATTATTGAGTTAAAAGTGATCTAGAACACTTGTCAAATTGGAACTTTATTTATCTTATTAAGCAAAATTCATTGCAACATACCAGGAATAAGTTAAATATATGCTCCAAATGCATAAAAAAGAATAAGTTTCTCTTGCAATATCTAATAATGAGTGCCATGTTTAATTGTACGTTCATGAGTCAACTTTGGTGCTAGTTGTACCTTTGGAGACAAACGTGTCTTAGTGATAATCTTTCCTTTTGGATTGAGAATAACATTTGGTTTCGTAGCTCTAGATTTGGGAGTCAAATGTGTATTTGGAGAAAACTTTCTTATTGATTTGGGTGCAACTTTGGGATTCACCTTTTGTTTATAAGTAGTTGTAGCTATTTTTGGAGAAACGTGAGATCCAACTTTAGGTTTAACTTGGAGAAGTTTATACACATAGTTTCCAATTGGCTTTGGTGATAGTTTTGGGGAAATTTTTTGTTTTCTTATTGGGATTTTAGGAGCCAAATATGTTGGAAGATATTTTTTTGGTGTAGGCTTAAGAGCAAGTTTAGATATAGATGGAGATGTTTTTGTCACCTTAGTAGTTGCATGAGGAACTGGCTTTGAAGAAAATACATGAGAATGAGGAGCCAAGATTGAGTTAGATGTGTGTTTTTCAATTGGTTTTGGAGAAAGATTTTGTTTAATTGAACTTTCAGGAGCCAACCGACCCAAACTTGATTGAGATTGACGCGTAGTTATTGCTGAAGGTGTAGGAGAAACTTTAGGTTTTGAAAGAGGATATACTATTTCTCTCTTAGGGATAGATTGTGAGGATTGTGGATATTCTACGGCATTCTTAGGTGATGTTGGGATCTTATGTTTTGGAGTTGGTGTAGGATTGAAGGAAAGTGCAATTTCAAATGAAGTTGCAAATATGAAGAGAAACAAAGTTGCAAAGATGGAAAGATTGTAAAATTTTGCCATTGTGCTTTACTAAAAAGTTTATTGTAATGGTTATATAGTGCTGTTATGAGTTTTATGTCATATTTTATAGGTGGACTAATGCATGTAGGGGTGTCGACTAAGTCTAGATTAAACTCCCTTGGAATTTAATGAAGTTATTAATTAACTTTACGGTTCAATAAAAAATGTACAATTATAAATTGTTTAGAGAGTTTTAACTATGAAATAAGTTACAATGAACAACAATAATTCATTGCATAAATCTATTGGTTGGGTTGGGGGGGGGGGTTATTTTCTTTGGGTGTGTGAGAGCTGTTGGGTGGGGAGGGGGTAATATAGAAGTGACAAATGAGCAGTCAAGCTAAGTTGAATATAAGTCGATTAAAAAAGAGTTAAATAAAAATGAATAAAATACTTAACTTGACTCAACTCATATTTTAAATAGGTAAAAATGACTTATCCAATAGATAATATGGGTAGATATGAATATTCATATTATAGTAGGGATCATGTTAAAAGTTTCAAAAGCAAATTTTTTTATCCTCTTCTCACGCCACCTCTACCTCCATTAGAATTTATTTTTTGATTAAATTTATTTTGTAAAAAATATATATATTACCCCCTACCTATTCACCCTCTCCCGTCACCTCCACCTCCTTCAAAAACTTAATTTTTTCTTTTAAAAAATAGATTTATTTTTTTCTATCCCCTACCCAGACACTCCGAACTCCCCAATACCCTCGCTAACCCTACTAAAAAAAATGTAAACAAAAAAAAAATAATTCGATTCTTAAAAAAGAACTTTTTTTA
>JAABOM020000096.1:9850867-9890204 GCA_011800125.2 Solanum clarkiae
TGTACCATTCTCGTACAAAACATATTGATATTCGGTATCATTGGATACGCGAGGTGATGGATCGACAATTGTTGAGACTAGTAAAGATCCATACGAAAGAGAATACAACTGACATATTGACGAAATTGGTGACTCGAGAGAAGTTAGAGCTATGTAAAGATATAGTTAGGATGTTTGTTCCGGATATGGGTGGAGGAGGAGAATTGAAGAAGTCCAACCACCATCTTTTATCATATCTTGGTCAAGATATTGCAGCCACCAAACAAGTCACCACTCCACCGTCCAACCACCATTTTTGAAGATGGAGATTTTGTTCACACCTCTAAAATCTACTATAAATAGAGGTGCAAATTCTCATTTGTAATACACCCAAAAAAAACACCAAGACAATAGTGTAGTAAAGTGTAAGTTTGAAAGTTATTTTTGTAATCTATTCTTGTGAGTAATAGAAGAAAATTTTTTTCCTCTCAAATTCGTATTTACCAACGCCTTATTGTTCACTAGGCTTCAACACCTACTGCCCTCCACTACCATGAATATTTGTTTTTCTGTCAATCAGTGTTTAGGTAGACACATTTCTAGCCTTTCTTTGGTTAGTGCTGAAATTTGAGTGGTAATCTCATGTAATCTTCACTCATTTCATTGATCACAACTGCAAGCAAGTAGAGGGAGAGGATTCAATCTTAATTCTAGAATTGACTTTTTCAAGCTCAATCATCAATCTAAATTGTACCTTCGCGCACTACGTTAGTTTTTCTACCAATCTTTTCTACTTGATCCCAATCAAGTAGGAGACAATGCCCGATCAATCTATGAAAAAGCTAAAGTTGATTTTTTAGAATAGAGTACATTGTTCTAGTAAAGTTTCTAGAATATTCTAGAGTAGTATCTAGGGCAGTATAAGATATTCTAGAGTAGAATATAATGTTACTAGAATTTTCTTGTAAATGTTCTAAAGATTAGATTTTTATAGAGACTCATAGAATTGTCTACATCTTATAGTATCTAGAATTATGTATAGGCAAGTATAAATAAGGATGGTCATAGTCATTCATAAATAAAAACCGAAAACGAAAATCAAATAGCCTTCTTCCATAATAAAGTTTTCATTTTCAAAATCTTCCTTCTCTTTTCTAACTTTCTTTTCTTTGGTTGAATCTTTTAATCTTATTTAACGATCTTGAACTAGCAAAAAATTTTTGATTACATTTTTCATCACCGTCTGCCTAAATGGTCCAGTTGCGAGGAGCAGAACTTGTCCACCCTAAGAGATGTTGTGGACCAATTTGACTTATAAAAGGGGAGAAAATAGTTATATGATGAAAAGTTTTTTGAAGAGAGATTCTGTTCTTTTAGCACATGGATGATTCCTTTTGTTCCTTATGGCTAACAATCAATAAATGAATGTGGCTTATCAAATCAAACAGAGACACACAAATAAACAAAAAAGCAAGAATGAAAAAAAGTGTAATCAAATAATCAATCTTTTAGCTTTGTAAGTGATCCAATTTGCTGTTTCCGCAGTAGCGATGCTGATTAATGAGCAGTGGCAGTGTTGCTGGAAGCTCAAGATCACCAATTGATATTTGGAAAGGAGGGACTTTGGATCTATCTACATGACTAGCTGGCCAAAGTAACAACACCTCCATCTTACCATTGACATGTGACAACACAACTGTAAATTATTATGAATTGCTTAGAGTCGGTCACAAAAATAAACATAACATGTGGATTAAGTGTGGGAGAAGCTAATCAAGCTGAGCGTCACACAAAATTCGTTAATGCTATTAATTCCCTCTCCTTTACTCATCCAAATGTCCTACAGTATCTTTGCTAGAGCAACATTACCGATTAGCACCCAACAGAACAGAAAATGTTAATACCTTAACTTCACCATTTACCCTAGAATATGCAAGTTAACAGACTGCCAAGCACCTTCCACGTACAAAAGTTGAACCAATATTCTTAGGTTCAACACAAATTCAACGATAGGAATAAATCAAAAAGTTTCGGAATACATGCTAAACTTAGTTCACAGATACATAAACAAAACTAACCTCCACAAAAGGGGGTGGGGTTTGGATGGAAGGTAAACAAACTCAAATCTTTTAAATATATCAATCATGCGTGTATAATGAAAAACTGGCTGGTTCTGACTA
Source organism: Solanum clarkiae (assembly GCA_011800125.2). NCBI lineage: Eukaryota > Viridiplantae > Streptophyta > Magnoliopsida > Solanales > Solanaceae > Solanum > Solanum clarkiae. Next base: position 9,853,027 of record JAABOM020000096.1, read on the forward strand.
CCTTGCCGGGTAAATAAAAGATCAAAAATTCCTATATTTTCCCTTTTAAACAAAAAGGAACTGCAAACTAACCAACCTCCTCAGAAGCAGGTTGCCTCAATCCAGTTTCAACATCCCCTGCTGCTGTGGTTGTGTTCTGTTCCAGCAACGATTGTCGACATGTTGGACACGAAGAATGTAAAGCCAACCAAATATCTATGCACTTCACATGAAACCCATGGTGACATCTAGGCAAAACTCTCACTTTCTCACCATCCACGAATTCTCCGAGGCAAATGGGACAGTCGGTGGCAGGAATATTAACTCCCGATCCGTAAACAGACAGGGGAAGTTGCCTGAGTGTGCTCTTATTCAGCCCTGTCGCAGCTAAGCGCGCAGCTGTCGCATTTTCTGACTCGAAAGCAAATCTCCGGCTGCAACGTAACGCACACTTCACTATCGAATTCAGGCCAAGAGCACATATTAATGCACAGAGCAGAGCAGCTAAGATGATCACCATGTTGGTATCGAAATTCGCTTCGTTTGAGTAACCATGGTGGGGTTTGCTCACTGTACTACTTGGTGGAATAACAGGATGAGGATCAAGAAGTAGCCGGTAAGGATGATGATAAACCTCCATGATCTTCAAATTCTTAATCTTGAAATTTTGAATATACCCAATTCTTGGAAAAAATATCAGATATACTATTATGGAACTAGAATTTGGAACTGGACTATAAAGGAGAGGGAGTGTTATACAAGATAGTCAACATAGGTGATTAGCACACTGCTGAGAACAAAACATAGAATAGCAAAATACGAATGATCATTATAAATTCACCAAATTAGAAATATTTCATCTTCTTGTTCACATCGCAAATTCGTGGAAGCAGTTGTGGGGTTCTGAGACTTTATGGTAGTGAATGAATGAAGGAACAAGTGCTGGGCGCTTTGTGTTCGTTTATCTTTGGTCTCTTTATGAGAGTGGTAAAGAAGACAAGTGAAAAATAGAGACTCAAAAAAGGTGTTATTTAATTATCACCTGAAAAATTGGGAATTCCAATTCAGAAACAATTCTTTTTTCGAAAGCAAAAGCCTCCTTAATTAACAGAGACAAGACACTATAATTAGACCTGTCGTGTCCTTTCCAAGTGAAGAAGCTGCTTTGTACAACAACTAATATCTTCATTTTTTCATTGGCAACAAACAAACAATCAGTTAAATAAGAGTTTCACTGGCAACACATTAAAACAATAATTGTCATTTAATTCAACCTCCCTAAGATTTTACGGGTAATTACAAAAATTATTGGCATTTATATAGCGACAATATCAATGGCCATCAAAACCATCTAAAACTTGCTTCTTACGTTGTTATTATTGACACTAAAATTGCCACAAATTGATAAAGAAAATATTAATATTAAAAAATATGAAGTTTCAACAAATCATAACAAACAAATAAAAATAACTAGGTAGTATGTTTTTTTGGTGTAGTTTTCGGAAATGGGGGTGCCAACCCTCTTCTTAATCTCTCGGTCAAGAGTGGGTTGACATGAGATATAAGATATAATAATTTTAACATAAAATATAAAATTATTTTATTTTTTATTTGATTAAAAGTGTTAACAGTCCTTGAATTATTCATTCCATATTTTATATTATAATACTGAAATAAACTATTTTATAAACATGATAAAATAACTTATTTTAAAACAATTCATCTGGAGATAACTTGATGTTAACCAGGCTATCCCTCAATATAGAAGAATTGACAATGGTAATTCTAGACTTTTATTGAAGAGTCGTAGAGAAAAAAAGGTTAAGAGTGGGGCAGGGGCTATTATTGTGGATTATGGTACCTGATCCTCTCTAATCACCATTCGCTTTACACACGACACAATATGTTTAAAATGCTTATACTGAGCACCAAATCCTACTTTAAAATTGATAATATTTGCCTGTCACTCTTACTTTTGCCGTTTTAATCCGCTTCTCTGTTTACCTCATCATTCGTTTTTTTCTTCTTTTCCCATTTTTTCCCAACAATAGGAAGAAAATGGGAAAAAGGGAACTTTTTATCCTCGTTTAAAACAGTGATGATAGTTAAGGGTGTCAAAATGAGCCCAACTATTTGTAATTTGTTTAATTCGTTCAAATTTTTATGGGTTGGGTTTAAGATAATATTAATTGGGTTTAATCCCAACTCGTTTAAACTTTAGCCTATATTAAAAAAATCTTCAATTGAGTCAAATTTTATCTTCAATTTTAACTCATTATAAGACTCTTTACTTGCATATTTTGTATTTTCTATCATTTATCTATTAATTTATAATTTTTTATATTTATATATTGAGTTGAGATTCAAATTGTGATTATAAAAAATAAATAATAATATGTTAGAATTATTGAAATTAAACGGATCAAATTGGGCAAGATGACCCAACTCAAATTTTAGCCCATTTGACCCCAAAGTATGTTTTGAGCGGGTCATAATTTAATCTAATTTCTATTTTAACTCATTCTAACATTCTCAATTTCAATTTAACCGGTTTGATACCCCTAAATCTTAATGATGGTCAATTCCCCTTTCTGAAATGCAAACTAGTGCTTGATTACCAAAGGAATTACTTACTTTAAAAGATGCTGCTATCTTGACTTGGTAAATCTATAATTCAAAAGTTAAATAAAAACTTCCACCTCAGTTGAATGACATAAAGTACATAACACAATGGATAGAGAAGTATGTAATGTTTTTATCTTTTCAGACAAAAAAAAAGTGTCTTTCTTATTCTTATTCTAATCTAAGTACATACATATGGACTTGGAGCTCTTAAGAATAATAATGCGTTATGCCTTAGTTGAATTGAATTAATAAGCAGTTTTCTTGTCCAAGAAATAACAAAAGTTTGATTTGTCTTCGCTGTTAGGCTGCTAGTGGGACACGATCTTGTTTGCTTCAGCACATATCAATGGTCTTTCATGTTTATCTTCTTGAAAACTTTGACATGGACATTTTAGAGATCTTAGATGACAACATATTTAAAAATAAAATTTTAAAATTACACAACAATCTCAACTATTCTGTCACACTTTTCATAAATAAGTTAAAAGAAATTACGTGTTCGTGAAATATTGGTTTCATGAATTCCCAGTAGGTCAGGGAACTAAAGCATGGCCACCCAAATAGCAAAACATAGGTCCACATGATAAATTCATAGACAGGTGTTCATGTTCCCTAATCACTCTTGTCTCATTTAAGTTCCACCACCTACATGTCCCTCTCAACAACTTTGCCTACATCACATTTATTAAATCTTATAAGGTTGGTAAAAAATTTCACTAATATATACCCACCATTCATGAGTAAAAACATAATTATCGTATTAAGATTTAGTCAAATAATACAATCATATGTAGTGTCTCTTTTCTTAAGAGAAGTGTAGTGTTAAGTAACTTTTAATATTGTTTATTTTAATTTAAAGAATATTTTATTATATCAACAATCTTTGGGAGCAGAAGTTGTCGCCTTATTGAAAAAAGGAGTTCGTCACATGCTGCAGTAAGCAGCGTAGCAAGTAGAAATGGACGAGCAATTCGTATTTTCCAATGTCTATTATCAGAACTAGATGCCTCTTAACAATCTGTTGTCTTTTACTTATATGCATCTTTTTTTTGTTATGCCTTTAGCTTTAGCTTTGGCTATTTTCGAACTATTGATAGTGTTAAAATATTCTCTACTTAACTAATTGAATTTAAATATGTTTTTGATCTTGTAACAAAAGTGAAATACACTCCTAAATTCTTGCCAAATTAATAGGTGTTTTTAACACTTGTGATAGACTAAGGGTGTATTTTAGTTTATTTAGTCAAGTAGAGGGGTATTTTTAAGACTATCAATAGTTTGAGAATGAAATTAACAACTTGCTCCAAGTTTAGAGGTGTTTTTTAATACTTTTTTCATTGGGAAGATTTCATATCTAAATTTTAGGATTATTTAGAGGTGATTCCGAATTGTTCTTGATTGAATTCGTCAGTGTAGACTTCATGTATAGGTAAACCATATTCAACTTTTTGAGTGTGTCATAATAGATGGTTAGTGTATAAGTCATATATTAGTAAGTTGTATTATATAATGAGCATATATTTTTTATCACTTTTGATAAACTATATCGTATAGTTAGTATATATTTTATATGATTCTATTGTACCATTGAAGGATTTGACTTATGAAGAGATACCAGTTGAGATTCTAGACCGGCAAGTGAAGAGGCTGAGAAATAAATAGGTTGCATCCGTCAAAGTATCACGAAGAAACCAACAAGTCGAGAGTGCTACTTGGAAGGCCGAGGCACACATGATGAAATGATATTCTTACATTTTTCCTTCTACTCAAGCCTAATGTACTTAACATGATCTATTCCTCCAAAGTTCTCATGAATATGTGTTTCCTTGTCACATTGCATCCATGCATGACCATGAAAATTGTTTTGAAGGATGTTTGATGCATAAGTTTGATGATTTTATGAAAATGATGAATAAATTGCATTTTTACATATATGTTATGATGATGACTATGTCCCTATTCTATTCAAGCGTGTTTCTGTTTCATTCGAGGAAGAATGATCCCAAGACAAAGATATTATAACACCCCTCATGATTAATGGGCTTGAAAAACTAAGAAGCTAAAAAAATTTGACACTAGTTAGAACTCACGACTCAATCTACGACTCGTGGATGGGACCAGTAGTCGTGGAAGGAACTCGTGGAAAGGGGCCCAAATGTTGAAAATTTTTGAGTTTTTGGAAGTTGACCTACGATTAACAAGATAGGTTATCCATGGGACCATGACATGTGGATGGCATTATCAAAGAGACCTCTAAAGGATGAAAATTTTTCTAAGTCTAGAACTACTACACGAAGGGACTTACGGCTCGTTAAAAGAATGATGGGTCGTCCTGCATGTTCGTGGTATGAGAAGTGTCAATTCCAGTAGCTCAAATTTTTGTGGCATAGATTCTACGAGCCAAGGTATGAGCCATAGGTTGAACCTAGGCTCATAGATGGTGTCTCATGGATGGCTCTGGCAGATTTTAATGAAGGAGTTTTTTGATATTTTCAATTTGTTTAACTCCTACACTATGTCCTTTTAGCCCTCTCAACTAACTTAACTGACCTAACTTCTATAAATTCTCTTCCTAACTCATTCTAATTCATTCACTCTCATAATTCTCTCAAAGGTTCTCAAATATTTCTCTCTCTAGAACAAGGACTCCATTGAAGTTAGGGTTCCAAGCTTTGCTAAGGGTTTCAAGGTTTTTCTACTCTAATTCTCAAGAATCTCATTTGAGGTATGTAGGGCTTTATTCATGGATTAATGTCATCCATGATGCCCAATCAAAAACCTTCTTGTACCAAAGTTTCATGTTGATTTCTTATGGGCTTTTATGCTATGATTTCAAATGCATGGATCTTGATTCCTACATGATGATATATTAATTTATGCATGAATTATGAAAATTTATATGATTTTCAAGTGAAAGTATATGATTTCAAGAATGTATGATTAGGGATTGATGAATTGATGTGAGTTCTTTACTAATGATTCAAATTGATTTCAATTGCTTGTTTTGTCACAACTCGGACATAGGGCCTAGGAGCGACATGGCGAATGGGAACCCGTGAATTCCCAAAAAGACTCAAAGTATCCATGTTCACATCATCAGTTCGGAAGCGTAAACGAATAATAAACACAAAGTTCTAAGGGACGGGAGAGTAGGACTCACACTATAGAGAAGTCATAGGGAAAGGGAGTATCATGGATCTATATAACACATAACACATAATTACTAAGGGGAGAGTAAGTATGACTCACTCTATGGGGATAATTCGGGACTTAGGGCCTTTCACATCATAACAGACAACCATATCATAGAGCTCATAACCAATTCACATAATGAAAATTAATAGATACCAATATCCATAAGTATAATCTCCAAATACAATACTTAGTATCTAACGTAAAGGAGTTTACAAGATGTCTAACAGTACCTCTAGTCAAAAGATGGGACGGGAGCCAAGACATACCCTGGGCTTACCCTCAAATGTGAATAACATTAAACGAAATCCAAAGGTAAAGGAATGGTAGTTTGTCCTTGAAAGATAGAACTCACCACAACAAGCAAATCTCAAGATCCAAGCTAACTATAGTACGGTGGATGAAAGTATTCCTCGGTCCCTACATGGTTAGATCATGTAGGCAAAAATATGTGTTAGTATGTTTAATGTACTAAGTATGCAGGCATGCAATGCATATGACTTACCAAACCTGTATTAGATGTAAGATGGCAAGGGCACATAATATAGAAAGAGATATATATCCAAAAAAGTGTAGTATAATAATATGTCATGAAATTCACGATGCATGAAATGCAATAATACTCATATATAAGAAGGGATGAGACCTCAACCAACATATAAGACTAAGAAAGCTATTACTTGGAATCCCGATGTTATCCTCACACCGGAAAAGAGGTGGTATACTTGCCAAAGGTAAATCACACTTCTCCTTACAGGCCTCCCATTTCAGAGAAGTGGCCTTCCTTACGCGTCTCACATTTTGGATAGGGATTTCACAAATTTATCATATCTTATCAATGTTGTAACCGCACCTTACAGGCCTCCCATTTCGGTGAGGGTTACTATATACATATACCTATGTTGGCACATAGTTCAAGGAAAAGGGAGAGGACCCTTGGGGATAACGCTGATGTGCCCAATCCATCAGTGCTAATTCATCATCCCACAAGAATACATACTCGTATACGTGATTTCAAAAGAGATGCAAGTCATTTCAAATCACTTAAATACATAATTGGGCTTCAAAGCCAAACATCATACATAGATTTCATACTTAGGCTCAAATGTCAAATCATAACCCACATCATATTTTTCATGCATAGGAATAGCCCATTCACAATATCCAAATGAGATGTAAACACTCAATATGCTCAATGAGCCTAATATCATAGACATTTATGTGATCACATTCTTGTCATAACCAATATCATATCAAAATCATATACATAAAAATAATTCGGCTTAACCTACTTCATAATTTTCATAAAATTCGACGCTCATGAATGTGTGAGTTGAGAATAACATGAGTAATATAGATTCAAACTTAAATCAACAACATTATGAAATTTAAGTAAAGATATAAGAAAAATTCACATTTAAATAATAACATAGATCATCTATGCACAAATCAAGTTTTAAAGGGGACATGCACTTTCATAATTTTATAACTTCAACGCATTTCATCATATTAGGGCTCAATTCACTTAAAAATCAATCAATAAACATAGCCCATACATTAATTGAATTTAATAAACAATAATATTGAAAACTCATAATTAAAGTAAGTTAAAATTCATAAAAATCACTTGAAAAGAATTTGGGTGTTCTTGGTTTAAAGGGACCAAGAATCAAACCCACATATCCTAGCTAATAGCGAAGATTCAAAAAGAAATTTGGTAAAGAAAGAGCCCTTCCTTGATCCCCAAGCTTAAGACCCATAAGAGTTCTTTGAAAGAGACTTGAGAAAACTTAAAATGTAAAGAATGAATTTGAATGATAGGAATAAAGTTTACGTCATTAGGAAGTCTTTAAGTAGCATATGAAGTCACAAAAAACCCTCAGAATAAACCATATTTATGAAAACACCATTAATAAAACGAGTTGAAAAACTGAACGTCGTCACTTCAAGGTGGACTATATGGTCCGTGGCATACCACAAGGACCGTATACTTGTCCGTGAACGAACACTTAGAAAAATATTCACTTGACGAAGGTCTGAAATGGAAATCCCATACTTAAAATTTTTCGGCGAAATCATCTTCACAGGAGACCACACGGGCAATGTAGTGTCACAGGGGAAGTGACACGCCCATACCCCTCTCCTTAGAAAAATTTCTCATGACAAAGTTGCGAGACAATGATTTTATACTTAGAAAATTTTCACTCTGGAGCCCACACGGAGGACCTCACGGACCGTGAAGGACTATACGGTTCGTGAGAGGGTCCATAAGTAAAATTCACACTTAGAACATCATTTTAGGGAGGAATTTCACGTCACCCCACCCATATAGTCCGTAAGAAGCCACACAGCCCGTAAGGGTGCCCGTGTGGCTTGCCTTAGCAAAATGGAGGGAAAACAGCACAGGAGGGATTTACAAAGCTAGCATAACTTCTTGATCTAGTTTAGGTGAAACTGGATGCATTGGAAAGCTATTTCAAAGAGCTTAAATTGGTAGGTAGTAGGCCACCCAGTTTTTTTTTTTTTGTGCTAAGAGATATGATCATTTAAAGTTGACCCTTCTATCAGTTCTTGTGAAAATCTTAGCCAATGGAATTCCTTTGAACTTGGCTTGATGTAGGAGATCCATGGTGACCCTAAACCACATAAATAAACTTTGATTGAAGTCTTATAAGTGAACATAGCTTGAGATTGAAGGTTCCATTTTGAGCGCACAACTTACGGGGTATTACATTCTCCCCCCCCCCCCTAAAATCATTCGTCCTCAAATGGGAAATGAGCAAGCTTAAAAGGCTTGACTTGAACATAAAATATCCAAACACAAGATACAATGCATTCTCATTACTTGAAAATCATAAAGTCATTAAAACTCATATCAAAATGTATTTAAATCATTCAAAACTTCTTAAAATCATCTTGGTGCATATGTATGCATGTCATGTCATGAAACTCAAGAGTGAAAGAATTTGAACCACTTGGAAAAAGGAAGAACCTAATACCTTAGGCTTCAATAAATAGGAAATGGGGATATCGTTTCATCACGTCCAACTCTACCTCCCATGTAGCACTCTCCACATGTTGATTTCTCCAAAGCACCTTAACAGAAGCCATATCCTTGTTACGAAGCCGTTTCACTTACATATCCAAAATATCAACCAAAATTTCCTTATAAGACAAATTCTCCTCTACCTCAACACCCTCCAAAGGCAGAATAGTACTAGGATCACCAACCAACTTACTCAACATAGACACATGGAAGACCGGGTGAATACAACTTAAATCTGGAGGCAACTCTAACCTATAAGCCATATTCTCAATCCGCTCAACAATCTCATAAGGGCCTACATACCGGGGACTTAGCTTGCCCTTCTTGCCAAAATACATCACACTCTTCATAGGTGAGACATTCATATACACCTAATCACCAACATGAAAATTAAGGTCCCTCTACCTAACATCCAAATAGGACCTTTGCCGACTTTGGGCCATCTTAAAACTTTCTCTAATTGACTTCACCTTCTCTATAGCCCCTAACACCAAATCAGGGACAATCAAACCCATCTCTTCGAACTCAAACAACCCAACTAGAGACCTATATCTCCTATTATACAAAGCCATAAATAGTGTCATACCAAATTCTAGCATGAAAGCTATTATTATAAGTAAACTCAATGAGTGGAAGCTGGTCACCTCTCCCACTCAAAGCCATCTCTCCCAACTCAAACCACCCAACCGGAGACCTATATCTCCCACCATACAAAGCCTCAAACAGTGTCATACCAATGCTAGCATGAAAGCTATTATTATAAGCACACTCAATGAGTGGAAGGTGGTCATCCCAATTACCTTTGAACTTCAACACACAAGCCCTCAACATATCCTCCAAGGTTTGAATCATCCTCTCGACTTGTCCATCGATTTGAGGATGAAAGGCGGTGCTCAAATTCACATCAGTACCAAGTCCTCTTTGAAACGATCTCCAAAAGTGAGAAGTAAATTAGGTATCATGGTATGATATGACAGACCTAGGCACACTATGCAAGCTCTCTAACTCTTGGATGTACAACCTTGCATAATCTTTGGCACCAAAAGTAGTCTTGATCTATAGAAAATTAGCCAACTTAGTTATCTGATCAATAACTACCCAAATGGAGTCAAATTGCCTATGGGTTCGAGGCAAACCAACCATAAAATCCATGTTCACGTCTTCCCACTGCCAAGTAGGAATCTCAATGTCTTGAAAGCCACTGGGCCTTTGGTTCTCTACTTTCATTTGTTGACAATTAGGGCATTCAGATACAAACTTGGCTATATCCTTCTTCATACTATGCCACCAGTACACCTCCCTCAAATTCGGATACATCTTAGTAGATCTCGGATGAATAGAAATGAGAGTTATAGGCTTCACTGATGATTACCCTCCTAAGATCATCCATATCCGGAACACATAACCAATATACCAAAGCACACCATCTCCCCCTTCGAAGAACAACTCTATTTTCTTTTTGGCAACCAATTTTTTCAATTTAACCAATGATGGATCTAGATCTTACTTAGCCTTTACATTAACAACCACCGAAGATTCGGCCCCATTCTGAACATGAATACCACCATCATTAGAGTCAGCCAACCTAACACCTAATCTAGCCAAACGGTGAACATCCCTTACCAACTCATTCTTCACTTCCTCAACATGAGCCATACTCCCCATAGATAGCCTACTAAAAGTATCAACTACAATATTCGCCTTACCAGGATGATATTATACACTCATGTCATAGTGTTTAAGGAGTTCCAACCATCTCCTTTGCCTCAAATTAAGATATCCTTGAGTGAGCATATATTGCAAACTCTTATGATCGAGGAAAACATCGACGTGCACCCCATATAAATAGTGGCTCCAAATTTTCAAAGCAAATACCACTGCCGTTAACTTGAGATCGTGAGTTGGGGTATTGCGCTCATGCACCTTCAATTGCCTTGATGCATAATCTATCACCTTACCATGTTGCATAAGTACACAACCCAGCCCAATCCCAGAAGTATCACAATACACCATAAACCCATCCAAGCCATTTGGTAAAGTCAAAATAGGAGTTGATGTAAGTCGATCCTTCAAAGTTTGAAAACTCCTCTCACATCTTCCGACCACAGAAACATAACCTTTTTTGGGGTCAACTTAGTCAACGGAGATGTAATAGATGAGAACCCTTCAACGAGCCTGCTATAATAGCCAGCAAACCCAAGAAACTCTGAATATCCGAAGGTGTCAATGGCCTAGGCCAATTCTTCACGACCTTGGTCTTCTTCAGGTCAACCTTATACCATCACCGGATACTACTTGACCAAGAAAAGCTACTTCACCCAGCTAAAACCCACACTTGTTAAACTTACCATACAACTTCTTCTCTCTCAAGGTTTGAAGAACTAACCTCAAATGATCCATATGCTCTTGCTCATCTGGGAATAAATGAGAATATCATCAATAAAGAAAACTACAAAGTTATCAAGAAAAAGACTTGAAAACCTTATTCATAAGATCCATAAACACAGTTGATATTAGTTAAACCAAATGACATCGCCACGAACTCAAAGTGCCCATACCTAGTCAAAAAAGCCATCTTGGGAATATCACACTCCCTAACCTTCAACTAATGATAATCGAAACGAAGATCAATCTTTGAGAAATGGGTTGCCCCATTGGAGTTGATCAAACAAGTCATCTATTCTAGGCAATGGATATTTATTCTTGATGGTTACCTTATTCAATTGCCTATCATCAATATACATCTGAAAAGATGCATCTTTCTTTCTTACAAATAACATCAGAGCACTTCATGGAGATATACTTGGCCTAATGAAACCTTTCTCCAACAAATCCTTCAACTGATCCTTCAACTCCTTTAACTCAGCCAGAGCTACACGATAAGGAGGAATAGAGATAGGTTGAGTATCCGAGAGAAGATCTATGCCAAAGTCTACTTCCCTTTCAGGAGGAATACTAAGTAAGTCTTCGGGAAACACATCCGAAAACTCATTCACCACTTTAACCATTTCAAGAGTAGGTGACTCATACTCTACATCCTTAACCTCACAATATGATAGATACACCCCCTGGAGATCATCTCCCAGGCTTTGAGGTAGGAAATAAACTGACCTTTAATATCAGAGTCACTACCCTTCTATTCAAGAACGGGCTCATCCAAAAGTTAGAACTTGACCTTCCGGGTTCTACAATCTACAGAAGTATATGAAGCATGTAACCAATCCACCCCAAGAATCATGTCAAAGTCAAGCATCTCAAGTTCCACAATATCACACAGAAAGACCTTATGCAACATAGAAATAGGAGAACTTCGATAAACTCTATGAGCAAAAACAAATTCACCCACGAGAGTGTAAACTAAAAAGGGATCCCTTAAAATTTTGGGACTCAAACCAAACTTAATTGCCAACAGAGGAGTCACAAAAGATAAATTTGCACCTGGATCAAGCAAAGCATAAGCATCAAAATCAAAAACTTTAAACATACCGGTCACAAAATATCTAGAGTCTCGTCAACTTCCTGACGGGCATGGAGAGCATAGAACCTATATTTCCTTGGGGCGTCATCTTAAAGATCTCTTGGTTGGACTTGAGCACCTTGAGACATTTGACCTTGATCCTTCTAAGAAAGCTTAGGATAACCAGAAACCTTGTGGTTCTTATCACTACACCCATAGAATGCACCCAAATTCCGCCAATAAGTACCCGAATGATTCTTCCCACAAGTAGCACATGAGGGAGGCATTGGCCCGCCTCCAACTTGTTACCAAGGAGGAGGCACTCTAGTATTAGCAACCCGAGGATTAGAACCTTGGCCTTGTTTGAAGCTGCCATAACCACCACTCCTGGAGTTAGAGAATCCACTATCATAACGACCGTCTTAGAATCATGAACCCTCCTTTCCTTAAGCTTTTCTCCCTTAATCTGCTCAGCATATTTCATGAGCCTGAAGATATCCATGTCCCCAATAAGCATAATCATATGACATTCCTTCACTACCAAGTCTGAGATCTAAGAAATGAACTTGTGCATTCTTGCATGGGGGTCAGCCACAAGCATAAGAACACACTTAGAGAGCTTAGTGAACTTGAGGGCATAGTCCCTCGCACTCATACCACCCTGTTTGAGGTTGATAAACTCAATAATCTTGGCTTCTCTAAGCTCAAGTGAAAAGAAACAATCTAGAAAGGTAAACTTGAACTTTTCCTAATTAACAACATTACCACAAACCCCCTCCATTGACCATTCGTTGTACCACACTTGAGCCATATCTTTCAAATTGATAAGCAGCTAACTCAGCTTTCTCCTCATAAGTAACACCCATAACAGTCAACACCTTAGTGAGCTCATCAATGAACTCTTGAGCATCTTCGTCAGCCTTTGGCCTATAGAACTCCCGGGGATTCATCTAGGTGAAATCTCTCACCCTAGAAGCCGGGGTGGGATACCGAAGAAGATTAGCCTGCCTAGTCTACGAAGTCACCACCAAGGCAAGCATAGCAAAGGCTGTAAGGAATTCTCCATTAGAGATAGGCTCTTCCAAAAGCCCTTGAGGTGGTTGACCCTCGTTAGCCGGGGCCGGTCTTAGTAGCGGAGCTCTTCCTCAAGGAATGTTTGGAAATGCAGCAAGGACACCATCAAGGTAAGGAATCCAAACGTACGATCCGTAGCATGACATAAGACATGAAGAAGTGAGACAATTCCTAGAACGCCTTCATGGCCTACCACTCATAGGCATGATACACTTAACACTCACGAAAAAGACTCTACTCGATGCGGCATATTGGACTTTGAGGATTATTTACAATCTAGTGCTTTGATACCAAGCTTGTCACAACCCACACCTAGGGCCTAGAAGTGAGATGGAGTTTGGGAACCTAGAGTCCCCAAACAAGCCTTAAAGTATCCATATTCACATCATCGGTTCGAAAGTGTAAACGAATAATAAACACATAGTTCTAAGGGATGGAAGAGTAGGACTCACGCTATGGGGAAGTTGTCACGACCCAAGCCTAAGACCTAGACGTGATCGGCGAATGGGAAACCCGAAAGAACCCTAAATAAGTTTCATAGCATATCAATACACATCGTTGGTCGCAAAAACAATTAAATGACATTTGAAGAATGAAAATAAGGGGAAAACGGGATAAGGGAGAACTTGTCGTAACATAGAGTCAAGAGATAATAAATCAACTCATAGCATAAATATATTGCTTTGTCCAACAACACCTCTACTACATAGATAATGGTGGGGAACAAGACATACAATCGAGATCACCCTCATAGTCATAAGTATATGATAAAGTAAGGAAATCTTAATACATAGTGTGAGAGAATAGTCCTTGTCCCTGGAATGGAAGACTTACCAAAGGCTAACTTGAACAATCCATCTAGCCATAAGAAGAATCAATAGGAGCTCCAGTTCCCACATGATAACATCATATAGGCATAAAGTATGTGTTCGTACGTTTGAATGTACTAAGTATGTGGGATGCAATACTAGCAAGGGATAGGTAACATAGTCGAAATGCATAATTATAAGCTAAGGATAGGTATAATATCAATATGGCATGCATGCGCATTGCTTAAGGTAAAACATGCTAGTAAATCATAATCAAGGAATATAAACTCAATATGAGAAACATACTTAAACCCTTTTGTTCCAACCTTCATGAAATGGGCCAAATGACCCCCACTCACCTTACGGTATGACCTTTTTGGAGAGTGTTATCAATACCCCTACCACACGACATAATCTTTTCGGTAAGTAGTATAAGATGTCCCCTACTTTAGGATATCATCTTTTGGGTAAGGAACGTGATTCATTCTATCTTACGGCATGACCATTTCAATAGAATGTCCACACCTTACAATACGATCTTTTCGGTGGGAACCTTTAGTATTTCTACCTTAGGCAAACCTTTCGGTGGGGCGTCTATACCTTACGACATAATCTTTTCAGTAGGCATAATTAGCTATTCTACCTTATGGCATGGCCTTTTCGGTAGGGTGTCCATACCTTACAATATGATCTTTTCGGTAGTAATCATTAAACACTTTACCTTACGGCATGGTCTTTTCGGTAGGAATGGTAGAACTAGATCATCAAGCCATTACATTCAAATCATCAAGAAAGAACTATTTATTTTCCCAAGAACACAACAAAAATATGAACCCAACAACAACATGCAACACCATACGTACTTCTCCATGGAAACAACTCATATAGACATCCGTATTATCACCACAAAGTCTTCATATACCTACACTTCCTCTCTTAATTATACATCATAAGCATACAATCATCTCATCATCATTCCATCATTATTTCGTCATCATATAATCATCATAACACCATTCAACTCATAAGACATGCATTGGACCTTCAATTCCTCAAGAAACCCTAGCCAAATGTTTTATCAAACACTTGAGGGGGGGTAATGGGTGTAAAAGACCATGCAATTTAGAGATGAAATCATGCAAGAAAATATTTAGTAAAACCATTAATCAACACCTTACAACACCCCCAAGTCATTCACATCAAAAGCCCTCTTCAAATCCAACATTAGATCCAAGATTTAGAGCTCAAAACATGCTAAAACAATCATACTTTCATGAACTAAAATCACTGTATAGTAAATTTCTCAATATACAAGACCCACATGTAAAATCAACTTTAAATCATGCAATATTAGTAAAAAGAAGGTTTATGCACCATGGGTGGAAGGACCCAATGGTTCAACATCACATACCTTAGCTTTTGTGAAGTTCTTGAAGAAGACTTTCATGGAGATTTAAAGCTTGGATGAGATCCTTGAAGAAATCCTTGAGATTGACCTTGAGTTTTGGGACTTGAATTTAGGGTGAAATATGAGTCTAAGTGTTTGAGAGGTTATTGGGGAATATTGAGGATGTTGTGAGAGTGAAATAAGGCCAAGTATAGGTAAAAAAACGTATGGGAACCCTTGGGCCCAAGACTTGAAAGTCTTGGACCGAAATAAAAAAAATAAGGCCAATATAACATTGGTCAGCGTCGCGGAGGAGACGCGGATAGCCACTAGAATCTGCATTTTTTGCACGGATAAGTCCTATGAAAATTGGCATAAATCCTTCATCCAAACTCACAATGAGGCGAAATGAAGTGTGTTGGAAAGCTAATTCAAAGAGCTTTAAGTTGGTATGTCGTGGGCCACATAATTCTTTGTGTGCTAAGAGATATTCCCCTTCAAAGTTGACCCTCTTAATTAGTGTTTATTGTGAATTTCGAATTTTGATACGGTTGCTCTAAAATTCAGGTTAGACTCATTTCTCACTCAATTTGACCCCCTAAACAAGAATATGAAGTTGGATTTTCAAAATAACAAACAAATTTTTAGATTTATGGAAATTACTGTTCCGGACACTTCTAAGGCACATTTTCGGGCACTTTTTTGGGATTGTTACAATATCTCCCCCTTGGGAACATTTGTCTCCAAATGTAAAAGGGACGTACAAGAGAAGAATAATCATAAGGAGATCATCCCCAACAAGAATGCAACAATACCCTTTAAAACACCATTTTCAAAATCCTAACATAGGCGTAAAATCATCATGAACTTGCCAACTTAAATATGAATGCATATGAATGACATAAGGGCTGGAACATGAGACTTGTAATCATAAAAAGGACTTGACATGTCATCATAAGTTGGAATAGAATGAAAGAAATACGGATATTGCTCCTCCATGCCCGCTCCGGCTTCTCGAGAGACACATACGAATAGACGACTCTTCCCAAAGTGCCTTGAAGAACACTACATCATTATCAATCAACTTCTCCACTCATCCATCCAATACCCCCATCGGAACCTTCTCTTAAGCCAACTTACCCTACTTAACACCCACAACCTCAAAGTGTTCTATAACACTAAAGTTACCAACACATCACATCCACCTAGAAGCATGAAAAATCGGACAAACCATAACCGTACCATGGGCAATTCCCAACCTAACCAACCCCTCCCCCCTTCATACTCTATGAGGACTCACAATCCTCAACTCAATTGTCAATCTTAAATACACCTAACCTTATTAGTAACACAACCACCATCTCCCCCTTGGGAGACAACCTCTAGTCTATCATCTTCTCACCCAAAACTCCCAACTCTAATAAAGCGGAAACAAGGCCTTGCCTAATCTAGACCTCTTAACCCAAGAAGATCTGGAACCATCAAGAACACTATACTACCATGCTCAACATCCCTCGACCTGACTTCCAACCTAACCAACCGATGGACAGCACTAGTCTCCTCTTTGCCGCCATTATCCACACATACTAGGCTACCTAAAGTACCAACCACAACACTAGCCTTATCAGAAAAACTAATGCATACTCATTCATAATCCTTAAAAGATTCTAACTACCCTTTTGCTATCCACACCTATCATATTTAGCAAACCAATCCCCTCATCATCCAAGACTTGCAACACTACCCCCAAATAATTTGCAAGCTCTAAACAAATCAATACCTCATCACTAGAGACCACCATAAACATACCAAGGTAGCATTTTAAGACCCTATTCATGAAATCCATAAACACAACTGATGCATTAGCCAATCAAGAAATTCCACCGATATTTCAAATGCTCACCCCTAGTCTTAGGGATATCATCTACCCTCATCCTCACTTGGGGACAAAACTCGAACCAAAGATCAATCTTATAGAAGTGACTAACCCATCGTAGTTAACTAAATAGTTCGACCATCCTTACCCATCATATTATAACCTTACGGGTTCTACACTAATTAGAAACATGCTATGCAAGTAGCCCAAACTAACCCAAAACCCTCAACGCAACAAGTTAAGTCATTATCCCACAAAAATACTTATAATATGCATGTACATACTTTCAAAGAGGCAATAGTCATTTTCCAAATCATTTCAATGCACAATTGGGCTTAAAAGCCAAACACCATTTATAACTTTCATACTTAGGTCCAAATGCCAAAACTATAATTTCATAGTCATAATACTCTTGTATAGGAATAGCTCATTCATATACAAAACGGTGAAAGCACCCAAATGCTTAAAGAGACGAAACCAAAAATATATATATGATCACAATATTGTCATAACTAACCTTTTATCAAAATTATATTATAAAATGAAATTGGGCCTACCCATAACATAACTTTTCAAAATAATCTATGTACATGAATGCATATGCTATGAACAATGAGAAAATGACATGGGTAATTAAGATTTTATTTAAAGCTCAACATTTATAATATGAAGTTGAAGTGAAAACATAATTAATTCAATATTTAAATCCATAGTGTAATCTGTCATGCATAAATAATTTTAAAAGGGGAACATGCATACTTATAACTTCATAAACCCAAAGTAAATCCTCATATAATGGTTTAAATCACCTTAAAATCATTAAATAAACACTACCCATGCATCAATAAAATTTTAATCATAATATTCACAGCCCAAATTAAAATAACTAAAAATCCATGTAGGTTTTCTTGAAAATAAATTTTTGAAAAAGGCTTAACTTCATACTTGCATAATCATAGATAATTTCATGAATTCATAAGATACTTGATAGCCTGTATTCATCATGAAGTCACTTGACTTGTAAAATATGCACATATCTTAAAAATTCTTAACTTGGCATTTCATCAGACACTTAGTGGGCACATGTGAGGACATGTTCAAATCATGCAAAATGCAAGAGTATAGATCATGAAATAGTGAAATCAATGCATCTAAAAATCATGTAAATCAGCCCACCAACATCACGGTAAAACTTCATCATGGGTAACTTGTAAATCGTACTAAAACTTTACAATAGTTCACAGATTTCATAGCTTGAATCATGTATAGTCTTAGTAGACAAAGATCACTTCATAGTATAAGCTAAAAATAGATATTTATGCATAATCAACAATTTTAGACAAAACCCCAACGTATTTCATATTCATATTTCATAATAATAGATACCCATAAAAATACATCTTGAAATCATGCAATTTTCATAAAAAGGAAAGATTGGGCTTCGTGGGTGAAAGGAGCCTATGAATGAAACCCATAGACACATGAATCCTACTAGCACCAAGGGATAACACAAGAAATAGCAACTCCCGGACCTATTAAATCACCCTACTCAAAACATCGATCACAACATGGCCTTACCTAGGGTCAACTAAGTCATAAGAGAAACAATAAAAGAGAATCTACTCACAATCTCTGGCAATAGCCCACTAACTCAAGAGGCTTCTAATACCCAAGGAAGTCAAGGGTCTAGGCTACTTTCTAATCACCTTTGTCTTACTAAAGTCCACCTTAATACCATCACCCAGTACCACACAACCTAGGAAAGCAACCTCTTACCACTAAAATTCCCATCTCACCCAGTTAGCACACTAAAGTCCACCTTAATACCATCACCCGGTAACACATAACCTAGGAAAGCAACCTCTTACCACCAAAATTCCCATCTCACCCACTTAGCACCCAACCTTCTTCCTTGAACTCATAGTACTACCCTCAAATGATTCACATGCGCTACCTTATTAGGGAACGAACTACATTATCATCACTAAAACCACCATAAACCTATAGGGTAAGGACTAGAGATCTTACTCATGAGACTTATAGGCATAACCGGTGTGCCGATCAACCAAAAGACACTACCCCAACTTCAAACATTGAAAAGGGACATTCAAGGCCTCATTTATCACCAACAACAATTCTATAAACAACCAACTTAGATTCAACACCTCCAATTCTCACAAGATGAAAAATGCAACCCCTTAGTGACCAATTGTACCTTAAGTCAAGAATGGACCTACCTCCCTTGCTACCACATGACAACCTCCCACTCAAAGACGGGTTCATTAGGGAGTCAGATCCTAACTCTACGGGTCCCACCATCCATGGAGACACAATATGTATGCAACTATTTCATCCCAAGTACAACATCAAAATCCACCATATCAAATCCCACAAGCCATAAAGCAAGACCTAATGCAATACAAACCCAAATCAACATCTATAAACTTTCTAGCAACAATATACCCAACAAAGAGAGTAGACATCAAAGATCGACACAACTACTTTGGCATACAAGAAGCCCCACCATCAACCAAAAGAATATAAAAGAATTAGTGAAACTCAGATCCATTAAAATTAAAACCTTCTACTTACCTTCCTTCACCTTTCCCCTTGAAGCGACATGATTAACTAAAGGGGAAAAGAACATTCATTAGAGAGGAAAACCCTATCTCGCTTCTAAGGCACGACATAGACAATGAAGAAGGGAAATATTTCCTAAAACGTCTCATAGTCTCCTACTCATAGTTGTAGTGCACAATAAAATCATAAATAAGACTCTTATCGATGTAGTATGTTGGACTCCGAGGATCTATCAACCTAGTGCTCTGATACCATCTTTGTCACGACCCAAGCCTAGAGCCTAGACGTGACCGGCGAATGGGGAACCCGAAGGAACCTCTAACAAGCCTCATAGCATATTATTACACATCCTTGGTCGCGGAAACAATTAAATGACATTTGAAGAATGGAAATAACAGAAAAGAGGGATAAGGGAGAACTTGTCATAACATAGAGTCAAGAGATAATAGAATCAACTTATAGCATAAATACATAGCATTGTCCAACAATATCTCTACTACATAGATAATGGTGGGGGCCAAAACATACAACCGGGATCACCCTTATAGTCATAAGCATACGATAAAGTAAGAGAATCTTAATACATAGTGTGAGAGAATAGTCCTTGTCCCCAGAGTGGAGGACTCACCAAAGGCTAACTTGAACAATCCATCTAGCCACAAGAAGAATCAATAGGAGCTCTGGTTCCTAAATGGTAACTTCATATAGGCATAGAGTATGCGTTAGTACGTTCAAATGTACTAAGTATGTGGGATACAATGCTAGCAAGGGATAGGTAACATAGTCAAAATGCATAATTATAAACAAAGGATAGTTATAACATCAATATACCATGCATGCTCAATGCTTAAGGTAAACATACTAGTGAATTATGAACAAGGAATATAAACTCAATATGTGAAACATACTCAAGCCCTTTTGTACTAACCTTCATGAAATAGGCCAAATGACCCCCACTCACCTTACAGTATAACCTTTTTCGGAGAGTGTTATACAATACCCCTACCGTACGACATAGTCTTTTTGGTAAGTAGTATAAGACATCCCCTGCTTTATGATATCATCTTTGGATAGGAAACGTGATTCATTCTATCTTATAGCATGACCATTTCAATAGAATGTCCACACCTTACAATATGATCTTTTCGGTGGGAATCTTTAGTCTTTCTACCTTATGGCATGGCCTTTTTGATGGGGTGTCCACACCTTATGATATTATCTTTTTGATAAGCATAATTAGTTATTCTACCTTACGTCATGGCCTTTTTGGTAAGGTGTCCATACCTTACAATATGATCTTTTCGGTTGGAATCATCAAACACTCTACCTTACGGCATGTCCTTTTCGGTTGGAATCGTAGAACTAGCTCGTCAAGCCATTACATTCAAATCATCAAGAAAGAACTACTTATTTTCCCAAGAACACAACAAACATATGAACCCAACAACAACATGCAACACCATAGGTACTTCTCCATGAAAACAACTCATATAGACATCCCTATCATCACCACAAAGTCATCATATACCTACACTTCCTCTCTTCAGTATACATAACAAGTATACAATCATCTCATCATCATTCCATCATTATTTTATTATCATATAATCATCATAACATCATTCAACTTATAAGACATGCATTGGACCTTCAATACCTTTAGAAATCCTAGCCGGACATTTTATCAAACACCTGGGGGTATATAATGGGGGTAAAATACCATGCAATTTAGAGATGAAATCATACAAGAAAACCTGTAGTAAAGCCATCATTCAACAACTTGCAATATCCCCAAGACATTTATATCAAAACCCCTCTTCAAATCCAACATTAGATCCAAGATTTAGAGCTCAAAACATGCTAAAACGATCATAATTTCATGAACTAAAATCACTGCGTAGTAAATTTCTGAGTATACAATACCCACATATAAAATTAACTTTAAATCATGCAATATTAGTAAAAAGAACATTTAGGCACCATGGGTGGAAGGACTCAATGGTTCAACATCACATACCTTAGCTTTTGTGAAGTTCTTGAAGAAGACTTTAATGGAGATTTGAAGCTTGGGTGAGATCCTTGAAGAAATCCTTGAGATTAGCCTTGAGTTTTGGGACTTGAATTTAGGGTGAAATATGACTCTAAGTGTTTGAGAGGATATTGGAGAATATTGAGGATGATAAGAGGGTGAAATAAGGCTAAGTATAGGTAAAAACACATATGGGAACCCTTGACCCCAAGACTTGAAAGTATTGGACCGAAATCAGAAAAACAGGGCCAAAATAACACAACCACAGGAATTTGCATTTTCTGTACGAATGAGTTCTACGAAAATGGGCATAAATCCTTCATCCGAACTCGGAATGAGGTGATACGAAGTGCTTTTGAAAGATAATTCAAACAACTTTAAGTAAGTAGTCATGGAACACTCAATTCATTGCGCACTAAGAGATATGACCCTTCAAAGTTGACCCTTCTAAATATCGTTTATTGCGATTTTTGGATTTTTATATGGTTGCTCTAAAATTCGAGTTAGGCCCATCTGCCTCTCCATTTGACCCCCTTAATAAGAATATGAAGTCGCACTTTCAAAATAACGAATGAACTTTTATATATATAGAAATTACTATTCTGGGCACTTCCGAGGAACATTTTCGCGCACTTTTTTGGTATCATTACAGAAGTCATAGGGAAAGGGAGTATCATGGATCCACATAACACATATCACATAATTACTAAGGGGCGGGTAAGTATCACTCACTCAATGGGGGTAATCGGGGATTAAGGCCTTTCACATCATAACATATAACCAGATTATAAAGCTCAAAACTAATTCATAGAATGAAAACTAATAGGTAACCATATCCATAAGCATAATTTCCAAATACAACACCTAGCATATAATGTAAAGAAGTTTACAAGATGTCCAACAATGCCTCTAGTCAAAAGATAGGATGGGGCCCAAGACATACCTCGTCCTCACCCTCAAATGTAAATAACATAAATAAAAACTCCAAAGGTAGAGGAATGCTGGTTTGTCCTCGAAAGATAGGACTCAACACAACAAGAAAATTTTAAGATCCAAGCTAACCGTCGTACGGCGGATCAAAAGTAGACTTCGATCCCTACATAGTTAGATCATGTAGGCAAAAGTATGTATTAGTACGTTTGAATTTACTAAATATGCGAGCCTGCAATGCATATGACTTACCAAACCTACATTAGATGTGAGATGGCAAGGGCACATAATATAGAAAGAGATATATATCCAAAGAAGTGTAGTATAACAATATTCCATGAAGTCCATGATGCATGAAATACAATAATGCTCATATAAAAGAGGGGATGAGACCTCACCCGACATATAAGAACAAGTGAGCTATTACTTGGAACCCCTATGTTATCCCCACACCAAAAAAAGAGGTGGTATACAGGCCAAAGGTAAACCACAAATCTCCTTACGGTCTTCCCATTTCAAAGAAGTGGCCTCCCTTACGGGTCTCCCATTTCGGATATGACTTTTACAATTTTATCATATCATATCAATATCATAACTGTACCTTATGGGCCTCCCGTTTCGATGAGGGTTACCATATACATATACATATGCTAGCACATAGTTCAACGAAAGGGATAAGTCATTTGGGGATAACCCTGATGCCCCCAATCCATCGGTGCTAATTTATCATTCCACAAGAATACATATATGTATACATGATTTAAAAAGAGATGCAAGTCATTTCATATCACTTAAATGCATAATTGGGCTTCAAAGCCAAACATCATTCATAGATTTCATACTTAGATCAAATGTCAAATCATAATCCATATCATATTTTTCATGCATAGGTATAGCCTATTCACAATATCCAAATGAAATGTAACACCCAATATGCTCAATGAGCCAAATTTCATCGACATTTATGTGATCACATTCTTGTCATAATCAATATCATATCAAAATCATATGCACGAATATAATTGGGCTTAACCCACTTCATAATTTTCATAAAATCCAATGTTCATGAATGCATATGCTATTAATGAATTGAGAATAACATGCTTAATATAGATTCAAACTTAAATCAATAATACATTATGAAATTCAAGTAAAGATATAAGTTAAATTCATATTTAAATAATAACATAGATTATCTATGCACAAATCAAGCTTTAAAGGGGACATGCATTTTTATAACTTCATAACTTCAATGCATTTCATCATATTTAGGGCTTAATTCACTTTAAAATAAATAAATAAATACAACCCATATATCAATTAAATTTAATAAATAATAATGTTTAAAACTCATATTTAAAGTAAGCTAAAATCCATGAAAATTACTTGAAAAGTGTTTGGTCTTCTTGGTTGAAAGGGACCAAGAATCAAACCCATATACCTTACCTAATAGAGAAGATTCAAGAAGAAATTTGGTGAAGAAAGCGCCCTTCCTTGATCCCCAAGCTTAAGACCCACAAGAGTGGACTATTCCTATGACAAAAGATGTTTTCATGAAGTATTATTGATGTCGCCCAACTTACACCTCCTTTTAGAGGCTAAAGCGGTTGTTGACAAGCCATATACCTAACCAAGGTTAGGGTCGAACCCACAGGGAATAAGTAGACTCAAGAGAATTCATCAATATGCAATCCGAATAATTAACGACTTAACTCCGCAAAGGGGGGTTTGCAGTAATCGTTGGAAAAATAAAACTAACTAATACAAGAGAGAAGTCAATACTCGAGAGAAACCACGGTATTGTGTTCCCCATGATTCCCCAACTTAGTGTCACCGGATAACCTAATTCATTTCTAGTGTATAGCATATAGGACGATAATTTATGTTCACCAAGCTCTTTGGTCAAAGGTGAGAGGTGAATATTTTATTGCGTGACTTGGTCCATCTCTATAGTGTGTATTACTAGCTATTACCTATTAGTCCCAATACAACCTCTCCTTCATCCAGTTTGGTTGATTAGATGAGAACACATCAATCGTATCTTGTTAATTATTTTTTTTCTATTCATTACTATACCTTGGTCCAGTCAGTAACACTAGGCGAGTTTTAATGTTAGCCACCATTAGAAAACTTGCAAAATAAAGAGAGCTACTTAATAAATGCATATACACCTTCCAAGAATTGTGAATTAATCGATTTTACTTTGTCAGTTCTTCATGGTTCCCACAACTCTAGTTGTAAATTTAGCTACTCATACTATGTGTAGATGTAAGAATTATGAATTGAGCAGACATAATTGAACACCTACACAATAGAATTAAGAACAAGCAATCCAACTTCAATGAAAATCACAAGCTTAAAGATTGAATTAAACCATAAGTGTTCTCAAAGACTCTCCAATATGATCTAATAATTTTCTCTCTCAAAATATTGAGTTCTCTGAGTACTAGGAAAAAACTTCTAAAAAATAACCTAAAAATTCTATTTGTAATAATTGAAATTCAAGTCCTAAAAAAATAGGAGAACTGATTGGCACGCCATATGAAAGGTGCTTTGTGACTTGAATTGACTTCTATGGCCTGTAATCGGGGTCTCATACTCAACTATTAAAATTTTAGACTTCAACTCTATGAAACCCCCCTACGACTCGTAAAGTGATTTATGACCAATAAAGGGGTTTCGTTTGATGATATTCCTGCAAGTCCAATTCTCTGATTCTAAGGGCACGAATGCTCTTCTACGACTCATAAACTCCTCTACGACTCATCTGCATGTTCGTAAAATAAACTTCAGGAATAGCTCCTCACAGAAAATCTTCACGAAACCTCCCTACGACTCGTAGAAGGTCTCGTATAATAGGCAAAACTAGCAACTTCTGTAATTTTTTCCAAAATCATGGCCAACCTGTAATCCTGCAAATATAAACACAAAAACACATAAAACCAACTAACATCGCATTGAGAACACACAAAATTCTAAGTGTTAAGCATCGAAAGTATTGTATTTTGGTAGCATATCTATACCCTCAACTTAGAATTATTGTTTGTCTTCAAGCGATGGACTCAATCTAAATAGACAAGATAGTAACACAGAGACCTTTACCCAATGGAATACATCACATATATCTCAGACTCAGATACTTGCACCAACTTTTCAAAATAGGATCAGATAGTTATCTAGCAAACTAATGCAAACCGGTGCATGTGACAACACAACTATGACAAGCAAGGTATTATCTATATTCCACAATCACTGAACAAGTCTAATGCTAGCAATGTAATATAAGTGCCCTCATAGAAAGAAGTCTCATATTTGACACTCAATGATATTTTCATGTTTAACCTTGGGACTATGCAAAATCACTCACTCTCACAAAAGATATTAATGCATAATGTCTAATACCATAGGCTTGCCCCTATATTCATGACTCGGACCTTAAACCAACTGGACTAGGATCATCTTAGGACTTTCTAGGCTTGTAGCATAGGCTTAGAGGGCTTTGGTATGATATTATGGGAAAATAGTGATTAAAAGTCCTCCTTGACATTTCATTTTTTTACACTTTTGCCCTACCAAATCTGTTATTTTCTCTTTATTTCTCCCTTTTTCCTATTTCAAGCTTTTTTGGGTGCTTTCTTTTTATTTTTTAGCTTTTTGCCTTGTTTCTACACTTCATTTTGCTTTTTAGCTTACAACTAAGGTATTACTTATTTCTCTTGCACCCAGTATATGATTTTTTTTCTTTTTCTCTGTATCACTAACTCACCCTCTTATTTTTTGTTTTCACCTTACACCAGCCACCTTCAACTTAGGTTTTTAGCCTATATTAAGGTGCACAATATTCGTACTCAGAACCAGGGCCACTTTTGGTAGCCACCCTCAACTTAGGCTTTTTGCCTCAGTCAAGGTGCACAATGTTCAAGAATGGAACAGGACCAATTTTAGGATTTTACAACTAACAAAGCTAGGTTAATCAGGTGTTTTAAAAGAACAAGTACATGTTAGACTCAACAATTAGGAACAAGGGATTGTATCAGTTTTGGTAGGTCATTTTAGGCTAAGTGGACTATTAAGAACAATTACCTAAGATCCTTTCCTATTCCAATTAATCTACAATCTAACCTAGAGTAACATGACAAGTTCTGAATTAGCACAAAATACATGAATCTAGCAAATCATGCTCACACTTACATGGCACTACATACATTATCAACAAAAGATTCTCAGATCATGCTTGTTATCTCAATATACCCTCACTTATCAGAACAGACATTGTCACACACTTAAACATGCATGGTTGCTATCTAACTACTAATCAAAATTTTTGGTGGGTATCATTCTTCAACAAAACACAAAAATATGTTATATGCTACAAGTATTGGTACTATATGCTACAAATAATATCTAAACATCCCAAACGTGTTGGTTCAACAGAAAGTAAATATCCATCGGAAAAAGAACACAGACAAGAAAACTCTGGGATCAAAAATTAGTATAGTTATGGACTTAAGCTACTAAGATTTCGCTAAGGCCCATAACTACCCACACCCCATCGAAAAAGATGTGCATCGTCCCCAATGCACAAAATCAAAAAAAAATAACACATAAGGGGTCAAAAAGCATACCTGGGCACCTAAGCGCTACTGTCCCCCTTGGTTTACCTCCCAAGCAGCACTTGATATATTGTCTCAACATGAATATATGGATTGAGTACTCAAACTTCCTCAAGAGCCCATTCTTCAATCATCTTTATCTCTTCCATATTTCCAAGGAATAGCTTGACTCTTTCGCCATTTACTTTGAAAGTTCCTCTATTTCGTCTCTCCAACTCAATGGCTACATGACCGAAGAGTGTGCTACCCAAAAGGGTAACAACCATATGGATTTGAGTTTCCTAGGGAACAATTTCAGCCTCATTGTAGGGCAGCACTAAGTCCCTTGGTGCGAATTGGTGGTTCTCTATACGACAGTCATACTGCAACTTCATTTTTTTGTACAAGGCTAAGCTCTCATACGCCTTCAACCAAAACTCATCAAGCTCATTGAGTTGGCTCAGCCTAGAGTTTCCTGCATCATTCTGATCCAGATTTAACTTCTTCAGTTCCCACATTGTTGTATGCTCAAGCTCCACTGGCAAGTGGCATGCTTTCCCAAAGACAAGTTGGTAGCGAGACATGCCGATAGGGATCTTGATTGTTATCCGGTATGCCCATAATGTGTCATCCAACTTCCGTAACCAATCTATCTTGTTTACATTCACAGTTTTGGATAGAATCTGTTTGATTTCCCTATTAGACAACTCCACTTGTTAGCTCGTCTGAGGATAATAAGGCATCGCCACCCTATGTTTCACTCCATACTTTTCAAGAAGAGCTTTAAAAAGTCTATTGCAGAAGTGAGAACCTCCATTGCTAATAATTGTCCGAGAGGTGTCAAACCTTGAGAAGATGTCCTTTTTCAGAAATGTTGTGACATTTTCTCCTTTATTATTGGGTAGGGCCACGGCCTCAACCCACTTTGATACATAATCTACAGTAACTAGGATGTACTTATTTCCATGCGACCTAATAAGCAATCCCATGAAGTCTATCCCCTATACATGAAATAACTCAATCACCATAATGGGGTTTAGAGGGAGCTCATGTTTGCTGGAAACACCACCCCATCTTTGGAACCTATCACAAGCTTTTGTATAGCCGTGGGCGTCTTGGTGGATAGTGGGCCAATAATATCCACACTGTAAGATCTTGTGAGCGGTTCGAATTCTACTATGATGCCTACCCACTAATGACGAGTGGCATGTCTTAAGTATACTCATCATCTCAACCTTTGAAACACAATGACGAATAATCCCATCAGCACAAACATGAATTAAGTATGGATCATCCCAAAAGAACTTCCTCACATCAGACATAAATATCCAACGCTGATGTGTATTCATGTCACACGGCATAATATCACTTACCAAATAGTTTGTATAGTCAACACTCTCTCATCTAGAAAAGAATCATCGTTATGCAATCAATCATTAAATGTTATCATTGCCCCATCTTCCAATCTGGAGAGGTGATTTGCAACCTAATTCTCTGTCCCTTTTCTATCAATGACATTGAAGTTGAACTCTTGCAAGAGAAGCACCTATCTAATCAACCTTGGATTTGCATCCTTCTTAGCCATCAAGTATCTAAGTGCTGAGTGGTCTGTATGCACCACCACTTTGGGCCCTAAAAGATATGATCGAAACTTTTCTAATGCAAAGACCACTGTGAGTAACTCCTGCTCGGTGAAAGTATGATTCTTCTGGGTTAACTTTAGGGATTTGCTAGCATAGCCTATGGGATGTAATATCTTCTCCTGGCACTATCCGAATACTAAACCTAAGACAACCCCACTTACATCACATGTGATTTCAAAGGGCTTGGACCAGTCTGGAGCTACAATGATTGGCGCTGAGATCAACCTCTTCTTTAACTCTTCAAAGGCTTTGAGACACCAATCATCAAACATGAACTTAGCATCTTTCTCCAACAATTTGCACAATGGGTATGCAATTTTAGAGAAATCTTTTTATGAACCTCCGATAGAATCCTTCATGCCTCGAGAAACTCCTCACACCCTTTACTGAGATGGGTGGTGGGAGCTTATCGATCACCTTCACTTTAGCTTTGTCAACCTCTATTCCTTTGCTAGATATTTGTGCCCCAACATAATGCCCTCTTTCACCATGAATTGACACTTTTCCCAATTCAGTACCAGGTGGCTCTCCTCACATCTTTGTAAAACTGCATGTACATGTTTAAAGCAATCCTCAAATGAGTCTCCAACCATACTAAAGTCATCCATGAATACTTCAATAGTTTCTTCCACCTTGTCTGAGAAGATGGACATCATACATCTTTGGAATATTGTTGGGGCGTTACACAACTCTAATGGCATCCTCTTGAATGTGAAGGTGCCATAGGGGTATTCAAATGTCGTCTTCTCTTGATCCTCTAGAGGGATGGTGATTTAATTGTAGCCCGAATACCCATCAAGAAAGTAGTATCAACCCTTTCTAACTAGTCGATCCAACATATGATCCATGAATGGCATAGGGAAGTGATCTTTTTCTGTCAACGCATTGAGTTTCCTGTAATCCATGCATACCCTCCATCCTATAACTGGCTGCATCGAGATAAACTCATTGTTGGCATTTTGTACCACTGCTATACCTCTTTTCTTTAGAACATACTACACCGGACTCACCCATTCATTATTGACGATCGGGTAGATTACTCTTGCATCCAACCATTTGATGATCACTTTACGCACAACTTCTTGCATAGAGGGTTGAGGCGCCTTTGGTGCTCAGTGCTTGGCTTGTAGTCCTTGACCAACTGGATTTTATGTGTATATACCCCAGGAGGGATACCAATTATATCTGCAATCGTCCATCCGATGGCCTTTTTGAATTGTTTAAGCACCATTACAAGGTCACTCACTTGCTCCTTATTCAAGTCTGCAGCAACTATGACTGGCAAAATCTTTTTTGCTCCCAAAAATCTATGCCTCAGATGTGTTGGAAGGGCCTTCAATTCTAACACCGATGGGTCTTCTATAGAGGGCTTTGTGGGTGGTGACTCTCGATTCTGCAAATCTAGCTCTAGCTTAGTTTGGCACCTTCGACCGTATGACACCCCTAGAGTATTCACTATCTCCTTATAGCCTGGGACACCATCACTATCGAAGTTCATTTGCACTACCTCTAAGGTGTCAAGATCTAATCTTACTTTAGGTAGTATCTCTAGTTCAGCATCATCTACTGCGTCTATAATCAAAACCACTCTCATATCACTTTCTTTCCTTGCCTAACGACAAACATTGAACACAACCTCATCTTTCCCAAATTTGAATTGAGTTGTCCCTTCTCCATATCCACTAAGATGCGTCTAATGGCTAAGAAGGGCCTTCCCAAGATGGTAGGGACTTCAAAATCAACCTCGCAATCCAGGATCACAAAATCTATAGGGAATACAAACTTTTCCACTTTGACTAGCACATCATATAATATCCCATAGGCTTCTTCATCGTGCGAATGGTCATCAACAGTCGCATGCTAATTAGTGTGGGGGATCCCAATCCAAGCTTCTTGTAGACCGCAAGGGGTATCAAATTAATGCAAGCACCTAGATCACATAATGCCCTTGCAAACTCCACATCTCCAATGATGCAGGTTATGGTGAAAGCACCCGGATCTTTTCTCTTCTAAACAAAGGACCTTGTAGCAATAGCACTACAGTATTGAAGCTCTTGGGAGAGCGCCTAACTCACAGTGTGCTTTTTGGTGACCAAGTCCTTCATGTACTTAGCATACTTGGCATCTTCTCCAATGCCTCAATAAGAGGGATATTGATGGAGAGCTACTTCAACAAGGAGACAAAGTGGTTGAATTTGCCTTCCTCCTCTCTCTTTTTGATTCTCTGATGGAAGGGAGGAGGATTCCTAGGAATGGGTTTCAACCTATGTGGCACATCAGCTGCTTCACTCACCCCATCTTTGCCACGATCATCTCCTTCATCTGTATCCTTGGCCACAACCATCTCCTCTCGAACATCTTCTACATCATTAGGCATGGGAGAATCAATGGTTCTCTTGCCACCTCGAGTAGTAACCGACATACACTGCCCTTTATTTTTAGGATTTTGTATTGTGTTGCTAGGTAGTGTACCCCTCTGACGTTGATTAAGATGAGTCGACACTTGACCAGACTATTTCTCTAACTGTTTGATAGCCACAGAGTGAGACTATTTTTCTAATTAATACTTGAAATCTCTGATTTCATGCCCCTTAGAGTCTCACCCTATGTCTCGGGCTTCTTCAAAAGGCGATCAGACATCTCCTCAATTTTGGAACTATTTGCACTTGCATCGCGATTGTGCGGTAGCAAATAAGGACCATTTATGAAGCCTTCTCTATGACCTCAATCTGCACCTGGAGCCCTGTTCCTATCATAGTAACCTTCACGATTGTCCCTATAAGCTTTATATCTACCAAAGTTTTGACCTTAGTTTCCTTGAACTTGGCGTCAATAGTCCTGATTGGACCCTTGGGCATTGGTTAGGAAACCTACCATCTGATCAGCAACAAAACATATGTCCTCATCATAATATGGCTTCTCATACATGGGTACAAGTGGAGGTTGATGAACCATTGAATTCACTCTCTCTTGGCTCTACTTCATCATCACCTCCATACCTCCGCAAATTTGACCAGGCTGCTGCATGATTTATTCATTAATTTTGGCTTGCTCTGGAACCACACTAACAGCACACAAACTCCTAGTGGATGCTCTATCTTACTGCCACCATGCACGATTTGTCTTGACCCCTCTTTCCATTCGCTTTGCAATCCTTGCAATTGTCTGATCTAGAAACATGTCCCTTATGATAGTGTCAAGACAATACTGACTATTCTCATCAAGGGAACGATAGAAGATCTCCACCAAGGCGTCATCAACTATTTTGTGGCCAAGGATGCTTGTCAGACATTGTGTGAAGTACCTCTCCAAAAAGTCTTTTTGCAAGTCCTTCCAACTAGTGATCAAACTCTATGGGTGCTCAGATAGATATAATGCAACATTGCACGTAAGAGACACTGGAAAGACACCACGTCCCATTACATACATAGACAGATTATGTGTTCCCATCACACTCTTACAGACGAATGCCATATTATGTAGGTAGCTATGAGGATGCTCCGACAATAAACCCGCAAATAGCCCACAGTTCTGCAACAACTAAAGTAACCCATTCGAGACTGTGAACTTTGTGTCTATCAGTAGTGGTGGCAACATAATAGCTTCAGTCACCTCTATAATTATAGGATTCAACCTGTACTGATTCCATTAGTAAGAATTGGTGTTGAAATCCTGAGGCGGTGGAGCAATATCCTCCAAAGGAGGGGGTTCTCATTCTCAGCATCCTCGTTATTATTCCTATTCAGAGTTACATTGCCTGCATTGATAGCGTTGTCTTAGGTCATTCTTCTTAACATTCTATGGATCTCTGAATCAAGCGTAGTTAAGGGATTGCCTTGACTCTGATTGTTAGGCATACACTACACCTACCCTAAAAAAGAACAAAAACAAAACAAAAGTAAAATAAGGAACTAAGGATTAACACTCGAATTACTAATGAATTCACTAAGTCCGGCCATATTCCCCAGCAATGGTGCCAAAATCTTGATGTCGCTTAAGTTACACCTCCTTTTAGAGCCTAAAGCGGTTATTGTCAAGATATGTAACCTAACCAAGGTTAGGATTGACCCACAGGGAATACGTAGACTCAAGAGAATTCATCAATATGCAATCCGAATAATTAACCAACTTGATTTCTCAAAAGGGGGTTTGTAGTAATCAATGAGAAAATAAAACTAACTATCACAAGACAGAAATCAATAATAGAGAGAAATTAGGTATTGTGTTCCCCATGATTCCCTAACTCAGTATCACCAGATAACCTAATTCTTTCTAGTGTATATCATGTAGGACGGTAATTTATGTTCACTAAGCCCTTTGGTCAGAGGTGAGAGGTGAATTCCACTATGTGACTTGACCCATATCTATAGTGTGCATTACTAATCATTACCTATCAGTCCCAATACAACCTCCACTTGGTCCAGTTTGGTTGATTAGACGAGAACACATCAATCGAATCTTGTTAATTGATCCTTTTTCCTATTCATTATCACCTTGGTCATTGTCAAGATATGTAACCTAACCAAGGTTAGGATCGACCTACAGGGAGTACGTAGACTCAAGAGAATTCATCAATATGCAATCCGAATAATTAACCAACTTGATTTCTCAAAAGGGGGGTTTGCAGTAATCAATGAGAAAATAAAACTAACTATCATAAGAAAGAAGTCAATAATAGAGAGAAACTAGGTAATATGTTCCCCATGATTCCCTAACTCGGTATCACCAGATAACCTAATTCTTTCTAGTGTATAGCATGCAGGACGGTAATTTATGTTCATTAAGCCCTTTGGTCAGATGTGAAAGGTTAATTCCACTATGTGACTTGACCCATATCTATAGTGTGCATTACTAATCATTACCTATCAGTCCCAGTACAACCTCTACTTGGTCCAGTTTGATTGATTAGACGAGAACACATCAATCGAATCTTGTTAATTAATTATTTTTCCTACTCATTACCACCTTGGTCCATTCAGTAACACTAGGCGGGTCCTAATGTTGGTCACCACTAGAAAATATGCAAAATGAAGAGCGTTAATTAATACATGCGTATACACCTTCCAGAAATTGTGAATTATCCGATTTTCCTTTGTCAGTTCTTCATGATTTCCACAACCCTAGTTGTGGATTTAGCTACTCATGCTATGTATAGGTGCAGGAATTATGAATTGAGAAGACATAATTGAACATTTACACAAGAGAACTAAAAACAAGTAACCTAACTTCAATGAAAATCATAAGCTTAAAGATTGAATTAAACCACAAGTATTCTCAAAGACTCTCCAATATGATCTTACAATTTTCTCTCTCAAAATATTGAGTTCTCTGAGTACTAGGTGAATACTTCTGAAAATAACCTAAAAATCCTATTTATAATAATTAAAACTCAAGTCTTAAACAAAATAGGAAAACTGGTTAGCACACCATACAAAAGGTACTTTATAACCTGTATTGACTTCTACGGCCTGTAATGGGAGTCTCGTACTCAATTGCTGAAATTTTGAACTTCAACTCTACGGTACCCCTTTATGACTCGTAAAGTGATTTACAACTCGTATAGGGGGTTTGATCTGATGACATTCTTGCAAGTCCAACTCTCTGATCATCAGGATACAAATCATCTTCTACGACTCATAAACTCCTCTATGACTCATCTATATATTCATAGAATAAACTTCAGAAAATAATCCCTCACTGAAAATATTCACTAAACCTCCCTACGACCCATTAAATGATCTACGACCCGTAGAGGGTCTCATATAATAGCAAAAATCAGTAACTTTTGTAATTTTCTCCAAAAATTATGGCCAACCTGTAATATTGTAAATATAAACACAAAAACACATAAATCAACTAGCATCGCATTGAGAACACATGAAATTCCCATTTTAAGCATCAAAAGTGTTGTATTTTGACAGCACATCAATTATGCTAACTATTTTGCAAGTTATGAAAGTATAATTTTAAGGAAGTATGAATTATGTTGAAAATTATGTATATGCATGATTTACGTATTCCATGAGATATAACTTAGCACCGAATAAGATTGTAGGTAGGGACTCAACCTAAAGGGTCCTTAATGTAAAGCCTAACTTTCTCATAACTACGTGCCACCGTAGATGATGATGATTCTGTGCCTATATAGTATTATGTTTATCGATCCACATATGTAAAGTATACACCAAAATGGGAAGGATTCCGTAAGGTTCATATTAAAGCACTTCTGAAATGGGATGGCTCCTGTAAGGTGAGGTATAGCATACCCTGAAAAAGTTGTTACTCGGTATAGAGGCAACATCAGAATTCCATGTAATAGTCTGCATGATCTTATATGTCTGTTATGGTTTTATTCCTACATATGTACATTAAGATTATGAAAGGATATTAATGATAGTTCTTCTCATGGATTTTTAAACTTGTATTGCTCGTGCATATTGTATCCTTATCCTTTTTATTATGACTATGCATATTGATATTATATTGTGATGTCCTTTAATTCATGGCATTGCTACATAAATATTACATCCACGTACTAACATATACTTCTTTGCTTATATGATTTTATCATGTAGGGATGAATGACGAGGCGACTATTCCATTTCGTGGCTAGCTTGGGAGTTAAGTTTGAAGATTATTGGTGAGTTCTCATGTTTAGGAAACAAGCCTTTATATTATGTTTTTATATTGAGACTTCACTATTTTCTTTGTTGCACGTCTTGAGGGAGAGCTAGTAAGCTATGTTCTATACCCCCAAGAACTTATGATGTAAAAGTTTGTTTGGATATTATGATTTGATGTAATTTCCCCTAAGAGAAACTATGATATTTCTAGGACGATACATTCTGCTTGTTATTGTCTTTTGTTATGCTTATTTACCTTATTAATTCTTATGATATGAATACGAGGATTGGCTGGGATGCCTTTGGGTGTAAAATTCACCGGGTCATGGCTAAGCCCTAGGTCCAGGTCGTGACAATACTTCTATAATAGTAGAACATAGAAAGAAAAGAAATTAGTGTTATTATGGGTCCAAAGGATACTCCTTAGGCAAGTTAATTAAGGGTGACAAAAGAGTTTCAAAATTAAGAAAAAGTGACATGCACAAGTTTTAATTATGATGTAGAGGTGACAATTTAAAGATTAGTCCTAATGATACTATTTTTAAAATCTCAAAATTTTATTATTTACAACAAAAATCCTATCTTTCCCACCCATTTCATCCCTCTCCACTGTTCTATCGCTACCCACCCACCTTTCTTTCTGTCGCCACAACCACTGTCGTCAATGTCGCCGATGCCACCACTGCCACTGCCAATTTTTCTCTTCTTTTTCTATCAGCATCCACTTTCTCCTCTGCTCCCTCCTCCATCACAACCATCATTTCTTCCAACATCACCACCACTTTCTCATCCTCCATCACAACCATTTTCTTATCTTCTTCCTCCTACACTACCATCGTTGCCACTTTTTTCTCCTCCGTCACCGTCACCACAATAACTCTCACTTTCACTTTGTTGATATCCCCAACACCTTATTTGTCGTCATAACATCCTCTCTTCACCTCACTTTCTGTCAAAAAATCAAACAATTGTTGACTTCATCAAAGTAATTATCCAAAAGTTGTTGTATTAATTTTAATAATTACTACAACAACTCAAACAGTTATTGAAATTGCCACAACAATTACAATATTTGTTGCAACAATTACCGTAGTAGTTGTTGCAACAACTTAATCAGTTGCTACATCTGCAAATTTTCTTCAATAACTTAAAAATTAAAATTGTATATGTAGATTTTCTAAATGACTTTTTAAAAAAAAATTCAAAAGTTTTAAGGTAAATTAAAATAGTTTGTAAACATATAGACCAAAAGGAGGAGCAGGAGGAGGAGGAGGAGGAGGAGGAGGAGGAGGAGGAGGAGAAGAAGAAGAAGAAGAAGAAGAAGAAGAAGAAGAAG
>JAABOM020000096.1:9890304-9905293 GCA_011800125.2 Solanum clarkiae
CGGCCCGAGTCTACACCTTGGATGTGATCGACACTCATAAACCATTGTTAG
Source organism: Solanum clarkiae (assembly GCA_011800125.2). NCBI lineage: Eukaryota > Viridiplantae > Streptophyta > Magnoliopsida > Solanales > Solanaceae > Solanum > Solanum clarkiae. The sequence continues at coordinate 9,890,356 of JAABOM020000096.1, forward strand.
TCCCGAAGCAAACCCTTGCCTTGGTTGACTCATTCACCTAAAAACTTTAACATGCATGCAGAAGCTTTATAATATGAACATTTAATAAAATTCAAAGAATCTAAATCATATTTTATATAGAATCCAAAATATCTCTTGGTATAAATAATAATAATAATAATAATGCTTAAAATATCTGAATGAATAGACTAGATTGATTCACTAACTCTGTCCATGAAGTCTCTACTATACTGAAGATAGGTGCCGCAATAAGATTCACGGCTGCCTGAATGTAAAATAAATAAAATGGACTAACTAACTAAGGCATTCTGAATGCGCAGAGGTCTCACCATATGCTACTAGAAAGTTGTATAATTCAATGTTTACTATCATAGGTACCTAAATCTGCATCATAAAATGATACAACACTAAAAGGTGTTAGTACGTAGAGTACGGAATGTAAAATAACCAAAATAGAAAAACTCAGGATCCACTGCTCAAATCATAATCTTGATGTAGAAAATAACTCAATAACATAAGTAATGAAAAATAAGTAAAACATTTTATTTTAATGCATAAATAAATACAACTCAGTCTATAGCTGAAAATGATATATACTTTAACTTGGGGAGTTTCTCTAACTAACAACCACCACTATGATCATCATGATGATACAACGTCTTAACCACGTTGGCAGAGCCATCCAATATCTTACCAGGGTGAGGGACAAAATTTAACTCATGGATTCATCTAAACTAGGCCATCTCAATGGAATATGAGGAGTTGTACATCTGGTACAAACATATCCTACGCTTGCTACATTGTTTATAGAATTGGAGTTATCTGAACTCATACCCACATCGGTGCTCAATACGACTCCCAAAATATGCACTATGCTCAATAACTGTAAAAATGTCCCACTTTAGAAAAAAAATTGAAAATCTGTTACTTGAAGCCTTGGCTTAAAATATTTTCTTTAAACTAGCTTTTCTCAAACTTTCACTTAATCTCAATAAAATCATTTAACTCAAATTTTACTTAAACTTATCAAACACTTGTAGTAATTTTATCACTTTTCAATACAATTAAAGCATGATAATAAAATTATTCTCAGAAGTCATCTGAGATTCTTGTAAATATAATAATACTTCAAGAATAAATAGAGATATACTTATAAGTAAAGTTCTTGACATAATAATAATTTAAAAAAAAAAGAAGAATTTCACAATAAGGTTCTAGAATTTCTCCATAAGATTATAAGAATGAACTTGACTTGATTCTTGATAAGAAATATAGATTATGCATGATAATAGAATTTTAAGTGGCCTTACATACATGGAAGATTGATATTATAATCAAAATTCAAAAAACACGAAGAAATATTTGATCTTGGAACCTTGAATGCTTATTCTTGAGAAAAGAAATTCTCTTTTGGATTTCTAGGGTAGAAGAACTTGAAAAAATATGGGTTCAAGGGCTTCTCTTTGATTTCTCAATTCTTGACTTAAAATGTTTAGATTTCTTGATGAAGAACCCTTGAAGAAGAAGAATCAAGAGATCCTTTCTTGGAATTCTTAAATTCATTTTCTTGAAACCCTAGGTTATGATTTAAGATTTCTCTTAGAGATTTATGAATAAATGAAGAAATTTGGGTTGGGAAGCTTGACATTTATGGGGGAATAACTTACCTTGATGAGGAATCTTAAAAGCTAAGTATAACTTGATGATTTTCTTGATGATTCTTGAGCATTCACATTTAGGAGTGAATGAGAGGGTTTTACTCATGAGAAACTAACGTTCTATGTATTTTGAGACATAAAAATAATTCTAAAAAGTTATAGGATAAAATTACCCTCAAAACATGATAAAAGAGTATCATTTAACTTAGGCAGAAGATTCTGTGTCCACTCTTTGACGTGGAGCTATCGCAGACTTCATACAGCTTCGCATGTCTCCAATAAAATGGTCATAACTTTTTACTTTGAACTTCAATTAAGGAAAAATTGAATGAGTTGGAAAGATAATTCAAATGAATTTAATTTGATACTTAATGGGTCACCTAACTCATTATGTACTGAGAGATATTACTATTTGAAATTGACCCTTCTGTGAACTCATATCAAAACTTAGCCGATGGAAAAGTTTTGAACTTAGCTTGACATTAGGTATCCTTTATGACCTCAAATCACATCCAACATACTTCAATTATTTATAAAAGGACCTTAATATACATTCACAACTTGGATTGGCTCACCTCATTTCATAGAATTCCATATTGAAACTCAATTAGTAAGGAATGTTTTAACTCAACTTTGTATTAAAGAAATTTTGTGGTCTTTATTCATATTAAATTTATTATTCCACTGTAGAAGAGGATTTAATACCTATATGAAAGGTTAGAATTACTTGGTATAATCCCCTATGCATAAGAGGAAAGTTCAGATCTTAGTTTAGGAACTTTCAAGGTATTATAATATCTTCTCATTAGGTTCATTCATCCTCGAATGATGATCAAGCTAGGAATTATCATAAGGCACAGACACAATCGAGAACTCAAATACTTATGCTCAAAATTAGACTTTAAACTCAGGATCGATAATTAGAATGTTATCTCCAACATTATCATTAGGTACAAATACAATCAAGGACTCGCATATTCCAATGCTTAGAGACTCAAGAAGAACATCAACTTAGAGAAAGGAACCCAACTCGCTAATGAACATTATATCTGAATTGAGAGAAAGATTATAATCTCGAACGCTTTCATTAAAATTTCTCTAACTATTGGGAAGAGAATTTTGGACGTGACATAAGAATATGACTTCTATGCATTAAGCGATATGATTGATAACTTTCAAGATTAGCAACTTTTCTCAACTATGATCTTCTTCTCGAATACTATACTTAATTATCTTAAGCTTATAACTCTCACCAAAGAATTAATAAGTCTAACTTCATGCTCTGTTGAAATTCAAGCCTAACTCAAAGTCACCACGTTCTAACCATAGGCTGATCATACTCCTATAATTTATCTCGCAAGATTCACGTTCTATATCTTCGTAAGGACTTTTATTTTGGAGAATACTACTCTTTCTCACTACTCCAGTGCACTTACTTGAAACCCGCATCCAAAAGTCATCAATAACATTCTACAATCACTTATATTAGGACAACCACACATCCAAACTTATCATTCTAATCACTTTGTGGCTTTTTTTGAGGTCAACATCACTTAAGGATCTTCAAACCTACCATAACACCTCTACATCCACAATCACATTAACTTTTACCAAGAGATATATCAATATTCTTTTATTTATCTATTGCATACATCAAAATCTCATCTCGCTCCTATCTTCACATTTATAACCATAAATGGAACTAGTACAACACTATTATCATAATCAAGAACACTCACTCTCTCCCTTCAACCATAACTCATCTACTTATTAATATTACTATCAAGACTAAAAAGGAATATCACTGAAAGGGTAGTACGAACGATCATTAGCATGATTCAATCAAGAAATCGAATCTGAGACATTGATAATGTAATATAATCCCACTAGTCTTTTAGAGCTTATCACGAGTTTATGGAACTATAAATATTGTGAAACTCAAGTCTTGTTTTATGTAACGTAAGACTGAAAAATCTTAGATTCATGAAATAAGATCAGAATTTCCAAATGAAGTTACCATTTCTCACTTTAAGAAGCATGACCCTGAATCAATATAAGGTGCATGGGTCTAGATCATGTCCATAGTTCTCTTACATAAGACAGGAATAAAGTATCACCTTGATGAAGTATAAGGAATGTATGGGATAGAAAGGCATCGATGTCTCATCCTGATCAACTCATAATTGTCAAAAGCTCAAGATCTACTTTGGTTCATTACCTAATCATCTCCCCTTTTGCTCAAAAGTCATCTCCCTAAGTCTACAAACATATTCTCTTTGCTAAGCTATAAGTATAACCCTTCACATGGTTGGGGCATCACTATACCCAAAAATTCTCCTATTATATAATTCTCAAATATACAATGCTACTAAACTTTCTTATGAGATACCACTCTTAAATTTCTTCTATTTTTATAGGCATCTATCTATACTTTGCTCTTATTGGTATCATAACTACTTTTTATGACTCTTATGATCTAACTTTTTTTATTTTATTCTGCTAACGGTCATCTTCTATGTTCACATACATCTAACTAAAGAAAACTAGGACTAGAATGAAAGACTCCTCATTATCTATAACTGACCTCCTTTGACCTAACTCTTAAGGGTATAATAAATAGTTTCATTAGCCTACTCCATATTGACATCTCAAATATGCTATTTAGGTACCATTATAAATGATAAACTTAAAGTCTCAAACAATTATACACTATCTTAAATATACATCTTAGGCCATGTTCTTATCTAATGACTCAACCCCAACTCACTATTTTCATCTAAGGGTCACATTCACGTAATTGTAATATCATACTTCTTTTAAGTCAACATCTTAATTTCTTGTTTATGCTATGTCAAGCCTACTAGAGCAAATCTTCACCTAATAATATCACTCTCGTCATGTTATACCCCTTTTTATAATGCTTACCTAAATTTCAAACTTAGGGTCTAGCACTAAACATGTACATCCACATTTATTACATACTATACTAACTCTAAACTATTAAATAAAGTCAAGAAATATTACACCACTAAATCTCATGATAAAAAATTAACATTTATCTCACGATCTATCTTAGTATAGTCTATCATCTACTCCCTTTCATAAGTTAAGTAGTATCTACTCATCTATTATACCTCCTTACCTAGCTAAGCTCATAACTTTATAAATCTCATGTGACTTCTTTCCAAATCATGAGCCTAATTTAGATTTACCACCTTATGGCTTTTGCTCTTCTATTCAACATCTATACTTGATCGTTACTAACACAATGGTACATCAACATCCACTCCTTTCTTATTCAAGTGCACTCTATCTCATACTAACTAATAACTCTTCCAGTACATTTGATAATGAAAGTTGGGCGATACTTACTACTCTTTAACCAAAACTCAAAAGGGACTTGACTTATCACCCCATTCCTTAGCTTATCACCATATGGATCGTAGCTACCTGCTTCAATCATCAATTATTCCCACTCTCTTCATGATTTTTATATCTTTCTAACTCTAGAATTATTCTATCACTTATGATTTACAAAAGCCTTCAGTCACTTTCTCTCAAGGGGGGAGGGACCAAATACCCCTAAGTATTTATAAGCATAACTTACTACCCTCTCAAGGATAACATCTGAAGAATAATTTGGAGAATAGAGTATGGAAGTACACCATTTCACACTCTAGCTCAAATGCATCATAAGAGTGTGCATTATCTCAGATCAATGAAGTTAAGCAATAGTCATGAGAGTGCATTACCTCAGAACAAAGTCTGGAGTCATGGATATTTTTTGGTAAATACAAATAGAGACAATTACAGGGCATGACCGTTCTGCCAAAATATTTATCAAAAAAGTAGTCATTCGCTATATAGGCATGTATAGTCAGTGAAAATTCATGTATAATCCAGCTAATTAGTTTTCGAGTATATTGTAATGGATACTTAATTTATAGCGCATGTATAAGTAATCTACACTATATAGTCAATACATACTTTCTATAATTTTTGGCAAGTTATATTGTCATGTATATTTTTTACAATTTTGGGCTATTTTTTATATAAATAAAAGAAGGCTAATTTGTTGTAAATTAATTAATTTATTGTATATATTTGAAGTTATACCATATAATTCGAGACATGAAATTGAAGAAAATCAAATGAAAAACACAAAATCAGGATGAAATATGGTTGAAAAACACAATTAAGATTTTCATTTGAAAATATCAAAAAACATGTATCCTTTTTTTTTTTTTTTTTTTTTTTTTTTTTTGTGAAATAGAGTAATTATATCAATTATTAGTTATCTCAAAACAAACGAAAACAATGCAGGCAATGCGATGATTACTATCATAAATAAATATAAAATAATTTTAATATATAAAAACTTATAATTAAATCATTATTTTAGTAATTATTAAAAAATATATAACTTATAACTTGTAATAGGAAATATTACTGAAATAGATATAGGGTGTGATTTTTTCCCTATCCTTTTGCTGGATGGAATCATTACATTAGAGTGGACCCCACAAAAGTCCACGACACCCACCCCTTTTCTTTCTTTCTCAAATCAAGCGTAAAACTTTTTTCCCAGTTAAAATAAGTCAAAAACAAACCGCTTCTAACAGTTCGCTCACTCCTTTAACTCTATCAATCTTCTTCTTCTTCTTCATTGCTGTTAACGTTATCGGAAATGCAAGATCCGTCCAAGTCATTTTCAGCTGCATTCCGTCCAGCTCATCACCGACGAGCTCACTCGGAGGTGAACTTCCGGTTGCCGGAGGATCTAGATCTGGTATTCGATGCTCCCGCCGGAAGTTTCGACGAGGAGGAGGATTTATTCTCTACCTACATGGATATTGAGAAGCTCTCCGGTGGATCTAACCCCACTGATATCGATGCTGCTGCTAGAGTGGCAACGGAGAGTAGTGATGGAGAGAAGAGCGTCATGAGACCACGTCATAGGCATAGTAATTCTGTCGATAGCAGCTCAACCTTGTTGCTCACGGACACTATTGAAGCTAAGAAAGCTATGTCTCCTGATAAGTTGGCTGAGCTATGGACCATTGATCCAAAACGTGCCAAAAGGTAACACTGCATTTCTCATGTTGAATTGTAATGTATATGAGTTTGAATGCGAAGGAAATTGGTGATGAGATGTGGAAATCTAGAGTTTAGTAGAAGATCGAGTTTCTTTTTGTATCTTTAGTTCGGTTCTTCTTGGTTAACTTATTCTCCCCTGCTTTCTTTTGATGGATCTGAATTTTCTGTGTTAATGCAGTAGAGGATCCGTCCTGTCAGTTAATTCCTTCATGAAATAATTTCTATTAAGCTAATCAACTTGTATTTTCGCTCTAATGAAAATAGGATTGTCATGTTTTTGTTTTCTCATTTTTAGTATTGAGTATTATTGAAAACTCCATTCCATTGAACTCAATAGAGCAGCTACTAAACACACACAGTAGGAAGAGGGCAGCAAAGCATCTAGATGAGTTAAATCAAAGCTTATAATCTAAAGCTTCAACAAGTTCTTATACTAGAACATTGATCAAACCTTTCTGCAATGAGTCAAGTCATGAGAATTGCATATGTACATTGCATGGAGAACAATTACGACACGAAATTTTGGGATTTGAAATTGGTAATTCTTCATTTCTCAGCAACAACCATTCTGTGCTCTGGATTTATCTTCAATCAAGGCTTCATTTCGGAGCTTTAATAATCAGATTGGATAAGGTTAATCCAGCAAATTCCTGGAGATGCTTGTTTCTTGTTTCGTACTCTAACTTGGCTGCAAAAAGATGTGCTTTACATCCAATTGTATTTCAGTCGATCTGTTTTTGTTACATTTAATCAGTTCTTCATATTTCTTAATTAAACCAGTTATTAAATACACCAATTGCTTTCATTAAACCCTGATTAGTGAGTTTTCTAAACACCACCAAATCTAACCTGAATTTTCAATCTAGATCATTAGTTCCTAATAGTTATCACTGTTCATTTAGAGTCGACATTGTTAAAAGAAAGGTCTTGCAACTAGTCTGATAAACTTCTTTTTGTTGTTCCGAAATTCGATAGAGCATAATATTGATTTTTGGTCAAAGTACAACTTTTTCTGTTTACTGTATGAATGATAAGGCAAAGTCTACTTGATTAAATAAAATAATGTCATGTCCATTCACATTCACTTCTCCCTCTTCCAAAATGACCAACTTGGAGCAAAGAAGTCCAACTGGATCATTTTGTTTGCTTAAATCAGGCTAAGCACTTGATGAGCAGGGATGCTTTTCTGTGACATTTTGATTGCTGGTCCAAAAAGTTCCGCAATCACTACCATTTTCATTCTGCTCCAAAAGCTAGGTTGTCCCTCTAGTTTCACATGATTTAAAGTCCTGAAATTCTATCAAAGAGCCTAATGCTTGAGCCTTGAAGTAAAGTATGTATGAGCCAAAATTATGGTTCTAGTAATACTTAACAATACACAATGTCCAGTTTCAGAATAAATTGTTCGCTTTATGATTTAGGAAGCTGATGGAAATATATATGGGAAGTATCAAACTACCTTTCTTTTAAAGAAGACTCCATCTCTAGTCTGTTCTAATGTTTGATTTTGTGATATCTAAATTTTGATGTAGCTGCCTAGAATGAGCATCCACTTGTTAAGGCCACTCGATGCCTTTAATGGAACATGGATATTAATTGGTCTTCAACTAAATACTTAGTGGATTGCTAGATTCTGACTTCTCCAGAGCCTAATTTCGCTTGGATTTACTACCATTATATAGGTATAGAATCATAAGACTTGCACTATCATAAATTTATTCTTTTCACTAGTAAAAGTGGATAGATCTTAAGTGGAGACATTTGTAAAGCGGATATCTCTACTGAACATAGTTTAGGATATGTGGAACTGGTAATACTTTCTACTGATGAAATATATGCTGGAAAACTATCTGAAACGAAGCTATGGAATTCAGAGATCTTATTGCAAGTACTTTTATGGATACTAAATTGCTTCTTATCTAAGAAGCACGAATACTTTGTAGAGGAATTCATACTCCTATAGCACAAAAAGATCTCCAACAATGTGCAATGAGTACGTGCACATAAGAGTCTCACTTCTTCCAATGACAATTTTAGTCAAAATGTTACATGTAGATACCTATGCTATATCAGTTTATGATCAACTTACATGAACAATTTTTGCTATTAAGATGAAATGTATAGTATCACTTAGTAGGTTTGCTGAGTCTACTCATTGATAAGGGAAGAAACAGAGAAAAAATTCTTAATTTCAGATCTGCTGTTCGTCTGACTTTTGAGAATTTCATGCAGGATTTTGGCGAATCGGCAGTCTGCTGCTCGTTCTAAAGAGAGAAAGGCCCGTTATATATCTGAACTTGAGAGAAAAGTTCAGACCCTTCAAGCAGAAGCAACCACTCTTTCTACACAACTGACCCTTTTCCAGGTACTTCTTCCTTTATAGAACTTACATTCTAAGTTCTAAAATCTCTAGATACTTACAGAAACATACAACTTAGGTTATTTTTGGTCTGTAAACTATACAAGAATAATAATTTTTTTTTTCTTTGGAGAAAGGTAGTTGGCAAGAACAATATATTGAATGAGCTCAAAAACAACATCTGTTTAAAGAATAGAATATTTGATGACACAGTTCAAGAACATAATTCCTTTTTCTGAAAGTCTTAACATATCCAGAAAAAACTTAAAATAACTTCCATCATCTGGGTAAAAAAGATCTTTTTTCAGCTAGATATCTTCCTAAAATTTTTAGGTTTTCCTCTGAAATAAGCCTTCCATGTATGGCCAGAATCCTACAATAAATTTTGTAGTTATGTGCCCTGGAGGAGTCCATTCTCACAGGGAAGTTCAGTAGGGTATACTAAGGAAAACCAAAAAACACAGGTGTCAAAAGTTTCAAAGAAGTTTTATGTGTTCATCAAGTCAATTTCCTATATATCTCTTGAAATAATTTCATATATTTCTCCCTGCAATCATCTAATATCATGGTTATTTTTGTTTCCTTCTGTAGAGGGATACAACTGGGCTTACTAATGAGAATACAGAGCTTAAGCTCCGGTTGCAAGCAATGGAACAACAAGCTCAATTACGTGATGGTATGCTCCCCATCTATTGCTTTCCTCTGCACTGTTGCTATATAGTCTTTGATTTAAATAGTCCTTTTCCCTTCCATCTCAAAATTGTCAGTTACTTTATAAACGCCTGGCCCGGAGGATGGACTGCATAAACAAAATCTAATATTACCGTTTTAATCAATAAGACGGCTTACCTTATCCCACTACACTGAGACAATAAAAGTCTCATCAGTGATGGGGCGACTACTGATGTTGTGCAAATCTTTCTCATGTTATTCCAAATTTACAGCTTTGAACGAAGCACTGAAACAGGAAGTTGAAAGACTTAAAATAGCTACCGGGCAGATATCAGCTTCCTCAGATGCATATAATTCAGGAATGCAGCAAATTCAGTATAACCGACCAGCATTCTTTCCTCATCAGCCGCAGCCAGGGCCAAGCGAATCACAGAACATACAGAGGCCACAGTTTCACCAACTCCAGGGCAGCATGGCTAATCCGCGTCACCCTCTACTTGCTGGTCATGCACAGGCTCTAGAAGACGCAATGCAACAAGATCCCCTCGGTCGTTTTCAGGGTCTTGATATCAGTAGCAGGGGTTCTCATCTTGTCAAGAGTGAAGCCCCCTCCATTTCTGCCAGTGAAAGCAGCAGTACATTCTAATTGAGTTGCCAATTTGCCGTTACCCTCCCAACCCTATTTATTTAACTGTCCATAGACTAACACTTGTTTAACACCTGGAACTTCATTATTCTTAAATTTTTTTGATTAGTTATTTGTCCCATTAGGCTTGCGTCTAGGTTAACAGATCATGAGTTATTTCTGTTTTCTGTTCAGTTTCCTTTCTTAATCTGAACCAGACCTTTTGATGTATCATGTAATGCTCAGAGGAAGGTTGTCCACTGTCACCACTACTCGATGGCTATAGTTTCTGGTGTGAGATCTTGCAGTGTCATTGACTTTGTGTTGTTGCATTCTTTAGTTTGTGAACTACTTCACTCTCATTTTGAGTAATTAATGTATGGCTCCATAAATAGTACTGATAATTCATTGTAAACTTCCGTTGTTTCTTACCTACCGTGGCTTTTCTTGCCAGTGAGTAGTAGAATATGTTTTTCACTTCATTTCATTGGCCGGACTTACAACAACATGCTCAATATAATTTCATAATGAGGTCTGGGAGGGTAGAGTGTGATGCAGATCTTATTCCTACCTCATGGAAGTAGAGTGGTAGATTCATTGGATGGACTTGATACGCATAAATGCAGGGCTCCTTGGGTCGATTGTTTATCAGGTAGGTAAACTATTATGTTGGAGCGCCTGAATGTTGAGTTTGGTCTTAACTGGCGGGCCACTTGTTCGAAATGAAGGGAGCTAAGTTGGCATAGGGAATGCAATAGATCAAAGACTAGTTGCGGATATAACTGTGGATAGGAATATAGATGGTTGGCATTTCTCTTGTCAGTCAAAAACATTTTGCGTTTCTAGAGGGCCTTGAACGCTGAAGAGACAAAGATGCCATATCTGAATTATGTAGCATTCGCACATAGGGTGGAAGATAGGGGAATTTCTCTTTTGTACTCGCTGTTTTTGTGCTTTATTTAGCTTGTGTTTACTAAATAATTCATGCAAAAGTTCTGAGAATGTTATATGCCAAATGTATTCTAGTATTAGTCTTTAGCATTGCACATTTATTTCTAACTAGTTTAGCTTGCATGTGTGCATCACGTCAAATCGTTAGTCGCTATAACATACATACTAAGAGTTTAACTACAATAAGAAAAAACATCAGATACGTTCATCATAAAATTTTAGGATTCTATTTAAAGGAAAAAATAGTGTATTAATAAAAAATTTTGTTTATAATTCTGGACAAAAATTTAGGATTCTATTAAAATAAAAATTAGTGTGCTATTATAATTTTTTTGTCTATTTTTGGACTTCTTTTGACTGATGTTTTTTTAATGCAAGGTAAAGTTATTGATTTAGAAGTGTCTAATAAATTTAATGATTCAAATGTTTGTAGAAAATATTTTCCTAATCTTTTGACTATTTTTGTTTGAACGTTTTGTGCTTATTTTTTTGGCTTTTTTTAAAAACCTTTTCTTTTCCTATTATTTTAAGTTCTTTTATTTTTTTTATCAAGTTTATTTTTGTTAAAAAAAATTCTCCTGATCAGATCTTAACCACAATTATACCACAATAAATGTTATTATATTGATGCAATAATTAATTTCAAAATCTTTTAAATGCATAAATATGATGAATTTAGTTATAATGTATTTATAATTATTGATATTTGATTGTAGAAAGGTACAAATATATTAGGTAGAATACCACAAATTGACGTCAACCATGCACTAATTAATATATTTATATATTACTCTTCGAACATCCTCCTATTGTAATAAATAAATAAATTTAGCTCGATCAAAAGTAATCTCGAATATAAGAGGAAGCACATGACTGTTATATCTAATTCACAAACTCAGTTAGAGTTGTATTTCATTTAGTGTCCCTTACAATTCAATTATTAAATCAACACCACTTACTTCCAACTTCCAAACATTCCTATATATCCATAATAAATAAATAAACAAACAAAGTTATCAACCAACATATATATAATTATGGAAAATTATGATATTAACCATAACCAGATGTATATATTAATCCTAATCGTACGTATATGATATATACAACGAAACGGGTGGGGTGGAAAGAATGGAGTGTGGAGATCGATCAATTTGAATCTTATGGTTACACCGTGAGAACATATATTTTGTAGGTCTAAAAATCTACTTGTAGGCTTAGAAGTTTTTCTACGTTATGAATAACATTAAATAACATATATTTATAATTCTATTATTTTAATTTTAAAAAGAAGAAAGAGAAGAAGTTAGAAACTACAAAAAATTCATCCATTGAAATAAAATAAGGTGTGACACCCGGCGAAATTATCAAAATACCCCTAGAAAGGAACAATGCGTGCAATGCATCTTCTCATGCTCCATTCACAAATCCGAGACTAAATTTGCGATCAGCGCAAAAAACTGAGTGAGAAAATGGTCTCAACTCGATCTTAGAGAAACCGATTCAAAATAAAACTTTTCAAAATTTTACTGGGACAGTAAGGGTCCACGTTGTGAATGAGTTCCCATAAGTCTTTCCTGAGGATCTTTCCGGAGTTCCTCCTGATAAGGAGGTATACTTTGGGATAGGTACTCTCCTAGATACTCAGCTCATATCCATTCCTCCATATTGTATGGCTCCTTCGGAGCTAAAAGAGTTAAAGTTGCAGCTGAAAGATCTCTTAGATAAGGGTTTCATTAGATCAAGCGTCCCACCTTGGGGTGCTCCAGTTCTCTTCGTGCATAAAATGGACGGGTCTCTTCGGATGTGTATAGATTACCGTGAATTGAATAAGGTCACCATAAAGAATAAGTATCCTCTTCCCAGAATTGATGACATATTCGACCAACTTCAGGGTGCTACTTGTTTCTCCAAAATAGATCTGAGATTTGGGTACCATTAGCTTAAAGTTGGAGAAAGAGACATTCCTAAGGCAGCTTTCAGAACCGGATATGGTCATTATGAGTTCTTGATTGTGTCTTTTGGATTGACAAATGCACCAACAACTTTCATGGACCTTATGAACAGGGTGTTAAGGCCGTACCTAGACATATTTGTCATTGTGTTCATAGACGACATCTTGATCTACTTTCGTAACAAGGGGGAACATGTTGACCATCTTAGAATTATCCTTCAGACTCTTAAGGATCAACAGCTATATGCAAAAATTTTCAAATGTGAGTTTTGGTTGGCATCTGTGGTGTTTTTAGGGCATATTGTGTCTGGTGAAGGTATTCAAGTTGATTCCCAAAAAATTGAGGCAGTAACGAATTAGCCAAGGCCCACAACTCCAACAGAGATAAGGAATTTCCTGGGCTTGGTAGGTTACTACAGACGGTTCGTCGAGGGGTTTTCTTCAATCTCAGCTCTTTTGACTAAGCTCACTCAGAAGAATTTCCAAGAATTGAAAATTAGGCTGACCACAGCCCCGGTCTTATCCCTACCCAAAGGGACTGATGGCTTTGTGGTATATTGTGATGCTTCCAGAGTTAGGTTGGGATGCGTATTAATGCAAAGAGACAAGGTGATAGCATATGCCTCCAGACAGTTTAAGCCTCATGAGAAGAATTACCCAACTTATGATCTTGAGCTTGCTGCGGTGGTATTTTCTTTAAAGATCTGGAGACACTATCTTTATGGTGGGCCCATGGATGTATTTATAGATCACAAGAGCTTATAGTATGTATTCAACCAGAAGGAGTTGAATTTGAGACAGAGGAGATGGTTGGAGGTGTTGAAAGACTATGACATAAGCATCCTCTATCATCTAGATAAAGCTAATGTAGTTGCGGATGCTCTTAGCAAGTTGACCATGGGGAGCACTGCTCACATTGAGGACGAAAAGAAACAATTGGCTAAAAAGGTGCACAGACTAGGTCGTTTGGGGGTGCAGATTGAAGATTCTGAGGAAGGTGGTGCTATTATTAGAAATGGGGTAAAATAATCATTGGTGGTAGAGGTGAAAGAAAATCAAGACAAGGATCCTATCCTCTTTCAGTTGAAGGAGTTCAGAAACAAAAAGTATTAGTGTTTTCAAAAGGGGGAGATGGTCATGAGATGCCAAGGAAGATTATGTGTGTCAAGTGTTGATGGCCTTAGAGATAGGATCCTAGCTAAGGCTCATAATACTAGATACTCTATTCACCCTAGTGCAACAAAGATGTATAGAGATTTGCGAGAAGTCTATTGGTAGGGTGTCATGAAGAGGGACATTGCAGAGTTCATGTCTAATACCCGAATTGCCAGCAAGTTAAGGTAGAGAACCAAAGGCCTTATGGTGTGGCCTAGAACATTAAAATTCCAGAATGGAATTGGGAGATTGTTGACACCCAATTTTTACCCGCCACAGTGTCAAATTATTTACGAAGCTTTGTATTTTTATTTTAATGATTTTTCAATAATTAATATTATTAAAAAAAAATTATTTTTTTAAGACGGGCGCGTGCACCCCCTTTTATCTTTACCCCAACCCTTTCTTCCCCAAATTTGCCCCAAAATCAGAAAACCAGAGAAACCATGAGCCCCATCGCCCCTCAC
>JAABOM020000096.1:9905393-9928256 GCA_011800125.2 Solanum clarkiae
AAAAATCAAGGAAGAAGAAGGAGTATAGACTGATGTAAGGGGCGCGTGCACTGCACGCGCCCGTATTAATTTTAAAATGATTTTTAAATTTTTTTTTATTTATTTATTTATTATTATTATTTTTTTAATAATAATTGTTCAAAATCGTTAAAAATGAAATATAAAGCTTCGTGAGTAAATTGACACCGTGGCGGGTAAAAATTGGGTGTCAACAGTGTGTCTAGATTAGATCTTGCATCGAGGAGTAGGATTTTAAGCCTAGCTCAAGTGTCGGGCCCCAATTCAAAAGTTGAATTTTGGATCGGGTTTTGGGTCTCAATTCTAAAGTTGGGTCCCAACTCAAAAGTTATAGTTGGGTCTCGATTTGAAAGTCATGATTTAGGTCGTGATTAAAATCAAGTATCGGGGTCAGATCCTGGCTCTATAAAGTTAGCTCTTGATTTGGGGGTTGAGTCTCATGTCCAGAGTTGGGATCAAGTCTTTGATCAGATGTCAAGGTTAGATCCTAGGTCAGGTATCAGGATCAAATCCTGAATCAATCATTGAGGCGCTCGTTATACCGAAAAATGGCTTTTTGAAAAGAAAATCAAAAATCAATTTTAAAACTCAATTATTTTAAGAGAAAACCAATTTTTGAAATTTTAAAAGAAAACAGAGTCGCCACCTAATTTTGCGGATAATTAGGAAACCATTAAATATTTTAAAAGACCTAACAGAAAAATCTTTTAAAAATTCAAAGAACAGGTTCGGGTTCACATTTCCACTTTGAGAAGGTTCTACGCACTCGAAATGGCCGCTATATGCGGTTATCCAGCGATTTGATGATTTGACTAACTTTGCAAATTTGATTGACTTTTGAAAAAGTTGACTAATTTGGAAATTGATTAATTTGAAAAGATTTGACTAAATTAAAGCATGCTAAACTTTGAAAGAAATTGATTATATTTGAAAATTGGACTAGAATGTAAAATTTTATTTTTTATTATTTCTTATTTTTTTATTTTTTATTTATTTTTATTTTTAAATGAAAAACACTTTTTTCATAAATAAAATTAAGTAAAAATACCATAAATGGTTTTGACCCATTGGGGAGTTTAATTAGACTGAAACCAATAATATATAAAATATTAGCATACAAACAAATACAAATATATAAAAATAAAAGAAGAGAGTTGAGGATTCTGGGTCTTTGTCCCATTTAAATCTGTGTTGCAACTTTTGAGTCCTTTCCTTATGCTGTTGTATATACTCATGTATGTTGATGTATATAGTGCAATTCTTGCTTCCCGGGATCTATAACAGCTTTTAATCCTGGGAATTGAGATGACTCGAAGAAGGGGAAATTTGGCCTCTATGGCCCAAGAAATGCAGAATGGGGAGTCCAAAATGACTCGCAGCATTGTTCATGCAAAGAAATAAAATTAAGGATTAGTAAGAAACTCAAATTTATCAATGCTAACGCATAATGAAACTCGACTCTCATAAGATAAAATAAAAGCAAGACATTTTTGACCCAACATTAGATAGATCTGAAAAGAGAGATACAAACAAAGAGATATTAACAGCACTCTCAATGGACTTAAGAAGGAAAACACAACTTAGTCTTGATTGATAATGACGCATTCAAGAGGTTTGAAAAAAGTGAAAACAAGTTTTGCAAAGTGAGAGGGCTAACACAAAATTTGACAGCATAGACTTATACTAACATAGTGAAAATGATTCTATGATGAATTTGTCAAGGGTTTAAACAAACCCCCATAAAATGTTTTCTTTATTTTAGCAAACCAGTGAACAAATAACGACAACATTCTCAGCAGCTTCACAAAACAACAATTGTATTCTCAGCAACTTAACAAGGTTTAAACTTCCTGGCATGTTTTCTTTAGATGAATCAATGAACAACAACAACAACATTTTTAACAACTTTACAACATCCTAAACAAACCAAAATGGCATAAATCTATGATGCAACCAACTAAAAGACTTAACAGAGGCTGAAATTAAATTAGCTTATGTTGGGAAGAAAACAAACTGATGTAAAATTCTAAAATGTAAGCTTGACAGGTTAAGCCTCACAGATTGCAAACAAATGACTTCTTTAAGGAATCAAACCTCATCAAATTATGACATATTCGAGCTTCAAATATTAATAAGCAAATCTGGACCAAAGTGAACTAACATTGTTTGTTAAGTATGCACATAGATGTAGATAACCGAAGAGACTCAGAGTCTGAGAAGAACCAAGCAACCTTAAGAAACATACTAAGATTATATTCCCAGAAAAGCAAACTGGCAATGTCTTAAGGAACCCAGATTATTAGCCAACAGCATGTGTTCGAGAAAAAAAATAAAATCATTTCACTACTAGTTTGATTCTTAGCAGCTTAACAACGAATAAAAGCGATAACAACAACACCTGCAACCGACAACCAGTATACAGTACCATAAGTACATATTTCTTTATCTAACTCACCATCTGAAACTATTTTCAGCAAAGAAGACTAAAAGTCGCCTAAAAGAGTTAATCGTCAAATCATAAAGCAGTCAAGATGCATCCTTTAACGCTTTGGAACTAATTTTAATCTAATCTGATCAACACAATATCCCACAGTGCAGTCTCGCTTTAACAGAGCAATTCAGTTAAAACGACTGAATGCAAACATGAATAACCTCGATATAACTTCAGCTACCACATTCAGTTACAATACATAAGACTCGAACGGAAAAGAAATGAGAATGGGGTATTATTTTTGTCGGAGCAGTGAACTTAGGTTGACGAGCTTGACGGAATACGAGCTCACACCACCACGATGTGAGTTTCGCACACTGATTTGAATCAGAAATCAAATGCGCTGCTTTCTAAATTGACAAGCAAGATTTTGACTAAAGCTTTATGAAATTCACAAATAGATGAGGATTGAAGTTAACTCGAATTTCTCAGAGGATTTCGATTGATGACTGTCGCAAGACTTGGGGTTTCTTAGATGACTGCCTCATTCTTTTTTTCTTTTCTCTCCCCGGCTGTCTTTGAAGGAGAAGATAAAAAGGGATTAAATAGGGCTATTCGAGTTTCCCAACGGATCAATTTTGAATTTGAAGGAAAGAAGGAAAAGAGGAGTACGCGTGAGGGACAAGGGGACAAGAACATTGGGGTGGTGTTGGATTTTTTGGGTTTTGGGGGAGCGTTGGTTTGAATTTTGAAGAAGAAGATGGGGATGGGGAAATGGAAGCTGTAAGGGAGAAATGAAGAAGGAAGAGGAAAGTTGGGGCGCGTGAGTGGGGAAATGAGGGGAAATAAGGAAAATTTGGGGGCGCGTACCCCCCACGCGCTACATATATCATTTATTTATTTATTTATTTTCGAAAATAATTGTTTCAAAAATCGTTAAAACTAAATAAGAGCTCGATGATTAATT
Source organism: Solanum clarkiae (assembly GCA_011800125.2). Lineage (NCBI taxonomy): Eukaryota > Viridiplantae > Streptophyta > Magnoliopsida > Solanales > Solanaceae > Solanum > Solanum clarkiae. Next base: position 9,908,810 of record JAABOM020000096.1, read on the forward strand.
TGACACCGTGAAGAAAAAAAATTGAGTGTCAACAGCGCTGTCTCGATTCAATTATTAGGTTGAGATGACATACTAATTTGAATGCCATATCCCAAGTTAGTAGTCAGGGTCAAATCTCTGGTCAGATGTCTAGCCGAATATCAAATCGATCATTGAGATTGTGTCTCCATTTAGGTGCCAAATCAATTCAAACCATAGATCGATTATATCGGAGTTGATTTTTGAGTCAAAAATAATTTTTCGAAGAAGTATTTTTACTTTTTAGCTAAAAATAAAAGATATATTTTTAAAAATATTTTTCATTCACCAACCAAATACTAGAAAATATTTTCTTGAAAAATATTTTTCACTCACCAACCAAATATGAGAAAATAAATTAGAAACCAACTTATTTTTGAAGGAAATATTTTCTAGGAAAACAAGTTTCGTACTTATTTTCAAGTATTTGATTAGCAAGCAAGAAAAACACTACAAGAGCATTGACATGTTGTCTAGCATAATACTATAGAGGCAGAGTGATATGAGAAGTGGGGGTTCGAGGTGGTGGGATGGTTAAGGCGCGACATTTTGAGGATTGAGGATAGGGAAAATAATTAGGTTTTTGAAATGTCACTTGCACAATTTATTTTCCCTATTTTTAATAAAGAAGTCATTTTTTTTTATTTTACAGGAAAATATTCTTTAAATATTTTCACCAACTAAACATTAAATTGAAAACATTCCTCCGTACCAAATAGAAAAAGACTTATGAAGAGTAAAAGATGATGTAGCTCATCATACAATCAAATTGTTCGTCCCACGTATCATACAAATTTCATTTTTTCGTTATTTCAAAAATGCTTTTCATACATTACAATAAGATGAAATATATCCAAGGAATTTATAACCAAGAGTGGAATGAAAAACGAGTATTTTGAAAATGTGTTTCCAACTAATAAACCAGAGTTAAAGCAAAATATTTTTGAAGTATATGAAAATTATAAATCCCAAATTTTAACTTCATACATTTTCAACGTGAAAACGACAAAAATTGAAGATGCGGCAAGGGAAAAAAAGAATATTTGTATAGTAATTGGACGTCTCCAACATTTTTTTTTCAAAGAATTCATTACCAACCGAGGCATCTCCAGTAAATTATGAATTTAAAATATGCAGGTCCATTCACATTTGTATTCTACAAAATGATGCTTAATAATGTATTATTTGTTTTGCTCAACCCTAAGATATGATAATGACGTACGGATACTAGGGACCGTAATGTCCGCTTCTTGCATGTTACCCTAACATGGTAGGCCCTAAAACTCTTAAATGTTCCGACAATGTAACTAACATTCATTAAGTTTATTTGTCGTATTTTAATTTGACATAAAAAAATTTGAAGTTAATGATCTTAAATTTAAACTATGTCAAATATATCAAAATATATTTTAATTTTATAATTTTAATTATGTCACATGAAAAGTTTAAATTAAAAAATTGTCATAAAAAAGAGGTATTCTTTTTGTATATGGACTTAAAAAGAAACTGGAGCAAATATTAATTTTTGGATCAAGCTTTTGAGAGGCAATTTTTTTTAATTATATTATAACTAATAATTTGTTCGGCTAAGTTTTTGGCAGCAAAACTGCTTCTTCTTTTCCTTTTCTAAAAATAACTCTTTTTTTTTACCAAAAAAAAAAAGGTAATAAGTATTTTTGGAGAGTGACAAATTATTTGAAGATACCGAAAATAGTATTTTTTTTTCAAAGTATATATTTTGGAAAAATAAAATACATTTAGAACGTCTTTAAAAGTTTGGTCAAATATTAATTGTTGCTCGAAATAGTTTTTAAATTGATTAGTCAAACACAATCTATTTATCATATAAAATTCTTTTCTAGATAACACTTTTTAACAAAATAATTTTCATAATAAGTTGATTTTAGAAGATTGATCAAACATCATAATTTTGAATGAATAAAGTACTAATGCTTAGATATAATATAGTAGAAAAAAAAAAGAAAGAATGATTATAGTATCGTACGTAAGCTAATTAATTGGTAGTTTTGTCTTATTAAGCTAACAAAATTGCATAATTTGTGGACTAAGCACGTGTACTTGTTTAAAAAAATTGTAGGACGGTTACCTATGAAGTCTAAATTGACTTGCACATATGGACCTAATCTTAATCTTGGAATTAAAAATGAGTAGCCGGCAACTGTTTAGTAAATTCTGTTTAAAAATAATAGTTTTTGTTTGCACCTAATTTGTTTTAGTAAGTTAGAAAAGAGGAAAATAAAAGTCAGAAATCAATCAGTGTACGTGATTAGGGATATATAGCTCCTGTTTTTGAAGTTTTGTGTCTTAATCAATATTTAAATAGTTCCACTCTAATATGGCTTTAAAGAGATGTTTTTGGTAATAATTGGCTTTGCTGGCATGTAATGTTTTAAGAGAGAGACTAAACTTAATTTGTAACACTTGCTAAATCAACTTAATTCTCAAAGGAAAATGGGACATCAAACTAGTGGACCCTTTTGTTACAAGTGGTGTCTTCTTTGTATCTACATCTAACATTAACATAGTTGCGCATTATGTTATTTAGTAAAAAAAATAATACCATTTGGAAAAAGGTAAATTTGCTAATGTCTTTACCATTGATTCAAGATTGGAAATTTTAAATTAAATAATAAAAACCTATGGAATATATAATTAACAAGAGTACTCGAACCCTCAATCAAGAAAGCAGCAGAGCTTATAAGTTTATTTTTTGCCATAAGATCAATCACACACTCTACTTTATGGGTGAATTTCCAACTTGTCGTTTCTTACTAGATTTTTCAATGCAAATATTGAACCTGTAAAGAAATTACTTAGTTCTTGAAAATCAGTGGCGGATGTACATGGTCAAGCACCCATTGCTATATGTTACAAACACTATTATTTATGTATAAAATTTATTAATTAATTAAAATATATTAATAAAGCACTCACTTTATGTAGTAATTTTCAAATGAAAAATAATTAACCACCCATAATATAAAACTTTTGGATCTGCCACCATAATTTTCAAATGAAAAATAGTATAAAATTTTTGAATCTGCCACCGTAATTTCCAAATGAAAAACAATTAAGCACCCATAATATACCCACCCAACCCCCTGAATCTCCATCGATCTCACTAAGATAATGCTGAAGAAGTTATTATTAGTAAGCAATGTTTGCATCCCCTAACGTAACCTCAGCCATTAGATGACCACTACAAGAAAGTAGTATATAAATGCATGTGGAAAAGTGGGAGCGTATTAACTATTCATTTTAAATTATTTTTTTTAGTTTAAAAGAGTCCTATATTAGTAAACTATGATTTGTTAATAAATAAAATTTCTATCTGATAGGTTTATCCTAGTCATTTAGGAAGTAGTTTTATATGTGGGTTGTTATCTAGTTTTTAGGAGAAAATTTTGTAGAGCAATTTCTAAGTTTTTCGCTTAAGTTTATTTTGTTTTTCTGTTATATATTGACTACAGTAGCAAAATTGAAAATCATCCGTCAATAAAATTTCTTTTCATGTTTTCTTCCTTTCTTTCTCTATTCTTCCTCTGCTTCTCAAGTTTATGTTGTTGTAGGTGTAAGAGCCAAAAAGCAATATTGCTAGTTTATGACTTTAGAGAGAAATTACATTCAAGCAGTGATTCGGTATTTTGATGGTCACTATGACGATTGGAGTATGCTGATGAAGAACTTCTTATGTTCAAAGGAGTATTGGCCAATTGTTGAGGATGGAATAGGAGCTCCAGCGGATGGTGAAGTTTTAACGAATGCTCAAAAGGTGGAGTTCGAAGCAAGAAAGTTGAAAGATTTGAAGGTGAAGAATTATCTCTTTCAGATTATTGATCGTCCCATCCTAGAAACTATTCTTTGCAAAGAAACTTCTAAGGATATTTGAGATTCCATGAAGAAAAAATATCAAGGTACTGCTAGAGTGAAGCGTGCACACCTTCAAGCCTTGAGAAGGGATTTTGAGACTTTTCAAATGAAGGAAGGAGAGTTTGTAACAAGCTACTATGTTAAAACAATGGAGATAAGCAATAAAATTTGATTTCATAGTAAAAAGATGACTGATGTCACAATTGTGAAAAAGATATTGTGTTTCTTTACGCTGAAGTATGACTATGTGATTTGCTCCATTGAGGAGTCAAAAGATATAGATGAGTTATTGCTTGACAAATTGCAAAGTTCCTTATTGATATAGTACTTCATTTTTGAAGAGTAGGCTTTGAATGTTTCTAGTAATACTCGTTTCTCAAACTCTAGAGGAAGGAGTAGAGGTAGAGGAAGAGGAAAAGGAGATCGAGGATATAGAGATGAAACCAACAAAGATGGTAGTAAAAATTTCAAAGCCAATGATGATCATGGTAAAAGCAGATGAAGGAATTTTGAGAAATCCAAAGTTGAATGCCATCAATGTCATAAATTTGATCATTATAAGTTTGAGTTTTATACTAGACTGCCGAATGACAAGGATGAGAAGTCAAATTTTGCTGAAAGTAAAGAAGTTGAGACATTATTGTTGGCAGCCCAAATAGAGAAGGAACTTGAACAGAATGTTTGATACTTGGATACATGCTGCAGTAATCACATTTGTGGAAGTAAGTCCTCTTTTTTCTTCTTTAAATAAAGACTTTCATTCAACAATTAGTTTTGGTGATTCTTTCACTGTGAGTGGAATTGGAAAGGGTGATATTGACATTAGAACCAAGAATGTTTTTGAAGAAACAATCTAAGATGTGCTATATGTTCCTATTTTAAAAAAAGTAATTTGTATTGGTCAGTTGCAAGAAAAAAATATGTTATAACTATTAAAAAAGGCACATATGAGATTTATAATCCCTCTAGAAGAGCTATTGTTGTTGTGAAAATGAGTTCAAATAGGTTGTTCCTACTGAAGATAGAGAGTATTCAGTGTTGTCTGAAAGCAGAAGTAAAAGATGTGTCATGATTATGGCATTTTAGATATGGTCATTTGGGTTTTGGCGGATTAAAGGTTTTCCAACAAAAAAAATATGATGATAGGTCTTCCTGAAATTACGATCTCGTCTCAAGTTTGTGAGGAATGTGTTGTTGGCAAATAACATCGTTCTCAATTTCCAAAAGAACAATCCTAAAGAGCCAATGGTGTTTTAGAGCTAATACATTCAGACATTTGTGACCCAAATATACCAGCTTCTAATGGAGGTAAATAATATTTTATTATGTTTACTGATGATTTTTCTCAAAAATTTAAGTTTATTTTTTGCATAAAAAATCTGAGGCATTTAAAGCATTTAAAAGCTAGGTTCATGTTGAAAATGAGCTGGAAAAGAAAATAAAGACTCTTCGGACGGATCGTGGTGGTGAGTATTTCTCTAAAGTTTATGATGATTGTTATGAGTCTAATAGCATTAGAAAAAACTTACAAAAATTTATACACCACAACAAAATGATGTATGAAAGAGGAAAAATAGAACCATCCTTAATATGGGTCGGAGTGTGATGGCGAAAGAACGAGTGAAAAAGAGTTTTTGGCCAGAAGCGATAGCTTTGAGCAGCCATGTCTTGAACAGAAGCCCTACATTTTCTATTAAGAACATGACTCCATAGGAGGCGTGGAGTAGAAGAAGGTCTTCTTTAGATTAATTTTGAATTTTCGGGTGCATTGCATATGCACTTGTCCCAAATGAGAAAAGAAAGAAGCTCGATGATAAAAGTGAAAAATGTGTGTTTTTTGGTATTAATAAAATGTTCAAAGGCATATAAATTATTTAATTTACACACAGGAAAGATTTTGATCAGCCGAGATATTTTTTTTAATGAAGAAACTACTCGGGATTAGGATATGCAACAGCCCGCCTCAGTATTATTTGAGAATGAAGTGGAAGATGCATCCTTAAAACTCAAAAATTCAAAGGATTATGCTCCTACAACCGTTGGAACTTCTCCAATAGTTGCTGAAATTACACCAACAGTAAATGAAAGTTTTTCAGCAGCTTTGAAAGAAACTAATTCAGTAGCTCAGTCACTTCGGCGTACTCAAAAAAGGCCTGCATGGATGTTAGACTATAAGGTAGGAATTGAGGTAAATAATAATGATGCAATTACTCATTTTACATTATTTGCAGACTGCAATCTTGTAGTTTTTGAGAATGCTGTTACAGAAGAAAAATAGAGAAAGACAATGGATACTGAAATTGAAGCTATTGAAAGGAACGATACTTGGGAGCTTATTGATCTTCTAGAGAAGTAGAAAATCATTGGCGTTAAGTAGGTTTACAAGATGAAATTAAAGAAAAATAGAGAAATCGACAAATATATGACGTGATTGATAGCTAAGGGATATAAGAAGGAGTACGGTGTGGACTACATTGAAGTTTATGCTCCAGTTGCAAGACATGACACCATCAAAATGGTAATTGCATTAGTGGTGCGAAATTCATGACTTATTTTTCAGTTAGATGTTAAATCACCTTTCCTACAAGGATACTTGGAAAAAGAGGTATTTATCGAACAACCTCTTGGTTATATTAAATTTGAAAATGAGAATAAAGTTTATCGCTTAAAGGAGGCCCTTTATAGACTAAAACAAGCCTCCTGAGATGGGTATAGTCGCATTGAGGCTCAATGCTTATTTTCTGGGTTTTCAAAAGTGTCCATATGAGCATACACCTTTTGTGAAGATTGGGTATGATGCAAAAGTGTTTATTGTATGCTTATATGTTGATGATCTTATATATACTGGGAGCGATAGTGCCATGTTTATTGAATTCAAAAAGTCTATGATGGATGAGTTTGAAATGTCTGATCTTGATAATATGCATTACTTTCTTGGATTAGAAATAGTGCAATCTTATGATGGGATATTTATTTCTTAAAAGAAGTATATGAGAGAGATTTTAGATAGGTTAAAGATGCTAAAATACAATCCCAGTAACATACTAGTTGAGTTTGGCTTAAAACTAAACAAAGCTGGAAGAGGAACGGAGGTGAATAACACCCTTAACAAACAAATTATGGGTAGTTTAATGTACCTAACTTCCAAAAGACCCATGTCACGCCCCAGGAGGGGACTCAAGATGGGCTGGTACCTAGAGACTATTGCTAGTCCCCAAGCGAACCGCTTGGCCTCATAATATTCACTCATTCATATATTTTACTAATCAGAGGAAAACATAATGAATATAAATGGGAACATCTTATCATATAGTCTTAAAATAATAATAATATAATAGAAGGCTAGTAGAAAGAAATAGCTCATAATCTTAACAATCAACCATTGACTCTAGTCTATGAAGCTTCTACCACTATCAGGTGGTGCCAATGACGGACCTATGGCTACCACAATCAAAATAAAGTTAACAAATGTCTAACTCTAAAGCAAGATGAAAATAGCATATGAATCCTCCATTGTAGGGGAGGCTCACCAATCTGCTGAACGTCCAAGATACTCAACAATGCGTCAACTGATGATCTTTATCCCTTGTATCTACATCATAAAATGATGCAGCACCGAATGGTGTCAGTACGTGAAATGTACGGTATGTAAAATAGCTGAATGGAATCAAAACATATAGAATAATATAGAAACAACAATCAACTCAGAATTATAACATTTAATATGTCAAGTGTCTATCTAAAGCAAGAACAAAGAGTAGAGAAATGACCCATCTAACCCATCAAACCTCATCAATCAAATCAAACTCATCTCGGAAGGTCTCATCTCAACTCATCTCAACTCAGAGTATTCAGTTTGAGAACTTTTTAGGAGTTTCTCTTATTCGACAACAATCACGTTGATGCTGTCACAGCCGTTCTATACTTGCCAGGTAGAGAACGAATTAGAACAATAATGGGCAAGTCCAAATGGAAACAACAATCTATAAGTCCTCTATTGATTTTAGGGACTTCTAATCAGAGGGAACCTCAACATAATGTGATGTGATGGTCCTATTCCTCACCTACATTTGGCTACGTAGTTTGAAGAGTACGAGTTGGATTAACTCTTACTCTTTTGGTGCTCGATACTCCCTTCATGACTCAATGCTCATAAAACAATCTATCTATTCAAACCAATCAAACTATCTCAATCATCTCATCTCAAAATCAGCCTCGTAGAGGCTCTAATCATTTAATCGGTCTCATATAGACTCTCATCATACTATTAATTCAACTCTCAATCATTAGCTCAAGGCTTAGGACAATCATTAGAGAACAATCGAATAGACAAATCATTAGAGTTCATTTGGGAAGACTCATGAACCATCAAACACTATCACCTTATCATCATTCTCACATTCACAACCACAATCACTATCAACATTCTCCATCAAGGCTCTATACTCAATTCCTATTTTCTTTCATGCATACTTTTAAAATTAATATATAGGATTATACAATATCTCATGAAAAATATTCAATTCAAGAAAATAAGTTCATGATAATCATCAACATAAGAAAATCCATGCAATTAATATAATTTTCAAGAAAACCTATCAAGAATCATGTGTGTAGACTCATGAACTATCAACATTCTTCTAAGACCATCTGCGAGGTACATGAGAAAACAATCTCATGTTTTTAGTTTATCCTTACATACTTGGCTAAAACTTTTTTCAATCAACCATCAAGAATTCTCCTTGAATTCTTCAATCTCATGTTCTTCTTTCTTCTCTCTCAAGCCCTAACTTTCAAGTGCTATGAAAAGGACTTAGAATGGAATTTAAGATCCTATTTACTCTTCAAAATGACCTAAATTGATTGTGTTTTGAGTTTAAGAGGGGTTGAAAATTGATCGGAATGCCCCTCAAAATAAAAGAAGAAATTTCACCCAATACGGACTGGGCACGAATATGTATTAACTTTTGCCAATTTTTTCCGAAGGAGTTTTCAGTTTCGTCGAAAAATTTAAAAAAAAAAACATAAGTGCTGATTCGCGTCCCAGGTGTGTCGCGCACCAACATGTTTTTCATCGTGGATCAAAAATTTATTTTTCGATCCAGTTATTCTAAAATTCGAACAAGACTAATTTCCCACTTAATTTTCCATGTTGATTGCATATCCGATCTCGGATTTGTAGATGGAGCATGGGAAGACGCATTACGCGCGTATCTCTCTTCTAGGGGTATTTCAATAATTTTATCGGGTGTTACAACCTGACATTATGTATGTGGTAAGCCTTGTTAGTAGATATATGGAGGGCCCAACAGAGATGCTTTTGCTAGCTGCAAAAAGAATCCTTCTTTACTTACAAGGAACTAAAAATTTTGGTTTGTTCTACAAGCGGGGTGAGAAATCAAGTTTGGCAGGTTTTACTAATACCGACTATGTAGGAGATCGAGATGCTAGAAAGAATACTTTAGGTTATACTTTTATGATAGGCGCAGAGGTTGTTTCATGGTCTTCCAGGAAGCAAAAGATTATCGCTTTATCAAGTACTGATGTTGAATTTGTTGCTGCTACAGGTTGTACTTATCAAGCTATTTGGTTGAGAAGAATTCTTGAAGAGCTACTATTCAAACAAGAAAGAGCAACTACAATTTTCTGCGATAACAACTCTGCCATGAAGCTATCATAAAATCATGTACTACATAGAAAGAGTAAGTACATTTTGACCTGAAATATTATTTTTTATGAGATCTCAACGATGAAGGAATGATAGAGTTGGAATATTGCTGAAATGAAGACCAACTGACAAATATCTTTACCAAATCTCTCAGGTTGCTACCTTTTCAAAAGTTAAGAAGGTTGATTGGAGTTGGCACAATGAAAGAGTTCTAGAAGTTGAAGTTCAACTAAAGCATGAGAGCTGAGCTTTTAGTTTAAGGAAGGGTGTTAAGTTTAAAAGAGTCCTATTAATAAATAAGAGTTGTTAGGAAATAAAATTCCTATTTGATAGGCTTGTTATAGTCTTTAGAAAGTAGTTTTATACATGGGTTGTTATCTAGTTTTTAGGAGAAAGCTTTGTTGGACAATTTCTAAGTTTTTCGTTTAAGTTTGTTGTGTTTTTCTATTATATATTGACTGCAATAGTTGTATTGAATATATTAGTCGATAAAATTTCTTTTCACGTTCACTTCCTTTCTTTCTTTCTCTATTCTACCTCTGCTTCTCGAGTTTGTTTTGCTATCACCACTTTTAGTTGTTCACTTTAGCATATCAAGAGAAGGACAATTTATTTATCTATTATTATATTTTAATATTAATTATTTATTCTAAAATTATTTCTCAAAACCATTCATTTTTTAAAATTTTAAGGAATCTGCAAAGTGCACACTCCTAAATAGGATGCCGTATCGCGTTATCTTTTTTAATAAGAATTTTCTTTTTAAATACGCTTATTGTATTTACTTTAGTTCTGGAATCTCTCTGCAGGGGAAAGTTAGTTTCTATTCCCTCGTCCATCTTTTACATGTTTACTTGTTCATTATTAGTGTAATATATCCCTAATAAATATAAATAGAATAGTAAATTTACTACATTACTCTCTGAATATAATTAATTTAAGATTTTCACAAATACATTAATAGATGACTATATTTAATAATTAAAGTGAATAAGAAATTAAGTGATAAATTATTTTTTTAATTTTCTAAATCAAAATAAATAAATAAAAATGAATAATCGCTTACAATATGATGAATAAATAAAATGGACAGAAGGAATAATTGCTAGGAAAGAAAAAAGACGTAAAATGAGTTAGTTGATATAGTACTCTTGATTTTTGATGAATCTGTGAAAATTGTTCTGTAACACTAACATCATTTTTATTTTTATTTCATTTTTACTTGTTTTTAATGTGCGCCAACTTTGCACGTTCTTTAAAAACTTAAAGAATGAATAATTTGAGAAACGACTTAGAATAAATAATAAATATTAAACATAATAATTTTTACAAAAATTGATATGTTAGTGAACAACTAAAAATGAAAAATAATATAGAATGAATGGCTAATACTATAAATAAAAATAAAATTCATTTTTATCTTTCTCTTGATATGATAAAATAGATAAATGCCAAAGCAACTTTATTTTTAATATATATAGTAAATAAATAAAAGTAGATCTATTAAAAGTAAATGGAGTTTAAAATGTGATATGACATTTTTACAACAATAAAATCCTTTTTCTAAAAAAATAATATGGAAAAGTAATAATTTTTTATTATATAATAAAAATATGATGATTTAAGAGTTAGAAATTTATTGTTAAAAAATAGAATAATGTGACATGTCATCCTATTAGGAAAAGAAAAAATTTATTGTCAAGCATATTTTGAGGAAAATAGAAATAGTTGGATGATATTATAATTCTTAAAAATAATAAAATGCTTAGAAATTTCTCAAATATGGGTTACTGTTTAGGAAATTTACTCAGTATACTATTAATCAAGTCGTTGAAACATTTTTCATTGAGTATTTACATAGCCAGTTCTAATAATTAAAATATTCTATAGAATAATACACACCCTCTGTTCTCTGATTCATTGTCTTTTTAATTCTTCTAAAATATATTAGTCACGAGTGTAGGTGTTCAATAAATATTTTTTTATCTCAATTTTTGTGATACATATGTATTTTAACAGGGTTTTTTTTATCTCAATTTTTGTGATGCGAAAAGATTTTTTGTATGCATTTTAAAAATTTTAAGTTATTAATTATTAGACTTAGAAGCAGCCGAAGAAATATAATCAAACTGCTTAGAAAATTAATTGAAGCAGCTGAAGAAATTAATCAAGCTGCTTGAAAATATTAAATTAAGAAACTCACAAAAATAATTTATCTAGGATAATATTGTAAAATCATAATTGAAGCAGCTGGAGAAATATAATCAAACTGCTTTGGAAATATTAAACAAAGAAACTCATAAAAAAAATTTATTAGGGTTAATATTGTAAAATCATAATTGAAGCAGTTGGAGAAATATAATCAAGCTACTTTGGAAAAATTAATGAACTCGCAAACATTTTTCCAGGTCCCATATGATAGCGGTGAAGAAGCAGACAACTCAAGCAGGCATACTGACGTAATATTATAAAATAAATTAATTTTAAACTTTTATTTAATTTAGCACTTAATGAGATGATTCATGATCACATACAATCTTATTTTAATTCATAAATTTTATAATTATTTCATTGTTAAATTCAATAACATTGTCCAATCAAAAAGTATCATATAATGTTTAATGAAATGAATAATATTCTCTCTATCCAATAATAGTTGTCTATTACTCCCTCCATTTTCTTTTACATATCGCCTTTTGGGATGATATTTACATTAAAAAAAAGGTGAGTTTATCATTTTGCCCTTATTTAATATTAAGTGTCTTTTTTAGTTCTTTTAGTTAATGGTCAAAGAGTATATATTTTCAAAGTCATTAACTATCAAGGACAAAATGGAAAGAAGAGTGTAATTTATGCATTGATATTGTAAAATGACATATATTAAGGATCATATATTTATAATACGGAAGACATATAAAAGAGAACGGGGGGAGTATTGATTTGGCACACGAATTAAGAAGTAATAAATGATAGGGATAATTTTATCAAATCACCTTTATTAAACATAATTCATCTTAACATTGAAAAACGAGTATTATTTAATGACAAGGATACAATAGATATAAATAATAAACTATTTGTTGGTTTATAAATAAAATAAGTATTATTAAATATTTTAAAATAATATAATGGACAAATAAGTAATATATAAATTGAGGAAACGGATCTCCAAGCTTCCTTAATGCACGACCCAAGTGGACACATGCACCATAATATTTAGAAAAAATTCATCTTTCATTTTTTCACTCATCCCCTTAAACTTGTTTCTTCAACTCTAACCTTTGACCAAACTAGGCACATTTCTTTTTGTACGGAAAGACGACTTTCTATCATTTGTTCACACTACCAAGTGTATATAATTACCCTCCCCCATTATTTTTAAAATAGATAATGTGTTTGAGCCGATGATTATAAAATATGGAATTTTCTTTTCATGTTTACGTGATTAGAATTAGTAAGATATAAACTCGCGTTTAATAAAAACTAGTCGTATACAGCACGGCTGATGGATTCACTTAGCAGAATAGTCAATTAGAATAAAGAAGTTTGTTGCCTTGAAAACCACGCCTACTGAATTCACTTTTAAAGAGAATAATCAGTTATTTTGTTGCCGATAGTCAGTTACAATGTTGAAACATAGCTTCCAACAAATTGCATGTGCTAAGTAGGGTCAATCAAATCTCAAATGGAACAACTGCATGTTGCTTTATTTTATGACTTTAAAAAAAAGAAAAACAAATGGTTCTAATACTCTTGTCACTGTAATTAATTACCAGCTTCTATAAATACCTGTTTCTCCATAACCCTTATACCTCTCCTTAGTTTTTAATGGCTTCACTTCCACTTGTCTTCTTCTTTTTAACCTTTTCCTTGTATGCTTCTTTTGCTGATTATGGAGGCTGGCAAACTGCTCATGCCACTTTCTATGGAGGGGAAGATGCCTCTGGCACAATGGGTATTTCCACTTTTACTTTCTTTTTCACATTATACATGATAATTAATATGTTGAACCCAATATTGTCCAAATGCAGGGGGTGCCTGTGGATATGGAAATTTGTATAGCCAAGGGTATGGAATGAACACTGCAGCACTAAGTAGAGCACTATTCAACAATGGTTTAACTTGTGGGGCATGTTATGAGCTCATGTGCAACAATGAAGCTGAATGGTGTCTCCAAGGGACTATTACAGTCACTGCAACAAATTTTTGCCCTCCAAACCCATCACTACCTAACAATAATGGTGGCTGGTGCAACCCTCCTCTACAACACTTTTGATTTAGCACAGCCTGCTTTCTTGCAAATTGCCAAATACAAAGCCGGTATCGTCCCTGTATCTTTTCGAAGGTAAAATGACCACCCTCCCTATTGTGTCATTTGAATTTGCATAGTCCTAACATTGTTTTGGAACTCTGTACAGGGTGCCCTGTATGAGAAAGGGAGGAATAAGATTTACAATAAATGGACACTCTTTCTTCAACTTGGTTTTGGTGACAAATGTTGGGGGTGCTGGTGATGTTCAATCAGTTTCAATTAAAGGGTCCAACACTGGATGGCAACCAATGTCAAGGAATTGGGGCCAAAACTGGCAGAGCAATTCCAATCTTAATGCTCAAAGTCTTTCATTTCAAGTCACTACAAGTGATGGAAGGACTGTCACTAGCAACAATGCTGCACCAGCTAACTGGCAATTTGGACAAACTTTTGAAGGGGCTCAATTTTAATTGGGAGAAAGTTCCTCATGCCTCTATTGCTGTGGTCGCTGGCTAGCACCCGCTTAGGCCCATTTTATGGATTTGAAGATTAGTCCCTCATTTATTGTGTAACCACAATTAAAATGTGAGTATAAGAGAACAATAATCAAACTTGTAAGTATGGTAGTCAGCCAAACACATAAAATGACACCAGGTAGCCATTTTTAGGATTGTCGTTTGCAAATTATCTTAACTTCTGTTTTTTTCTTAATGAGCTTTATCTTCCTCAAGTATAGTTTCTCGTTTGAAGCTTCAGGAACATTGTGCCCTGACGTTCGAATCTGTAATTAACACCTCAAGCTTAGTGTTCAATTATTCTGATTTCTTCTTCTCGCAATTAAACGAATACTAGTCACAGTCTAAAAATTACACAAAATTTTTAATTACCAAACTAGCTAATAAATTACCAAAAGTAGAAGGCTGAAAGTGCAGTAAATAAATTAATTTGATTGGGGTGACTATAATGTACTTTTCATATCCATGAAATTTTTCCCTTTTGCATTGACTGACGCATCTGCTGACCCCAATACCATTTACCGCATTTTTTACTTTGGTTCAAACAAAAACTCTTCGTTAAGCTAAGTCAAATTTTCTTCCAAGACCAATTTTTTTTCCAAAACTTCATACAAACCGTCTACATTCCAGGTAAATTTCTTGCGTTATTTTTTTTTCTTATATTGAAACAAAAGATTTGTTTGTTTGAATGATTGTATATGTGTAATAAGTTATT
Organism: Solanum clarkiae; assembly: GCA_011800125.2. NCBI lineage: Eukaryota > Viridiplantae > Streptophyta > Magnoliopsida > Solanales > Solanaceae > Solanum > Solanum clarkiae. The sequence continues at coordinate 9,923,869 of JAABOM020000096.1, forward strand.
CTTGTTTTAGATTTTTTTTTATTTATGTAGTGTTCTTTCACAAGGCCAACAATGGAGGGCACACCTACTAGGAAAAGCTCAAGGTTTCAAAGTAATGTTATTTCTGTTGAGAGCACCCCTCGTTGTTGCTCTAGGCCTAATTTTGCATCACCAAAAAGGGACGACGAGAATCGTGGTTATCAAGAGAAGGATCAATACATCAATATTAGTTCCAGCAAGAGTAAGATTAATGTAGATTGTGTGGAATGTATTACAATTGGATCATACATTCTTTTACTGTTGGTATCTTTGTTAATTTTTTTTTTTATGGATGTTAATTAACTACATAATGATATTATAGATAGTATTTTAGATGATGCATATTCTGACCTTTTATTGATATTGTGGGTTAGATTTGAAATGCACAATGGTATTCAAGGTGGTGAACATTATGTATTTTAATGGTGTTAATATAGTTTGTTATTCATGGTTACATCCTTGGTTAAAATATTTATGTGTTGGTTAGTTTTCTTATTGATGCACAATTATTTTGGTACTAAGGTTTAACATTTTTGGTATAAATGTTGGTGTCTTGGTTAATTTTTTTTTCCCTGTGGTTGTTAATTATACGACTTAATGGTCTCCGAATCTTCTGGATGCTATTCAGCATAGTGAATGTTGTGCCCCTTTATTGGTATTCCGATTAGTTATTGAAATGCGTAATGATTTTTAGCATGGTGGCTTTTCTTTTTTTTTTTTTTGGTGTAGAAATAGTTTGTCATTCAGCATGACATAATTTATCAAACATTTTATCAACAATGCGTGACATAATTTAATACCTTTATGCAACCATTTTTTATATACCAATCTATGTAAAATAACCAATTAACTGTTCTATAGTTGCATAAACAAAAAATAAAAATTGTCAAACAAAACTTACACCAATCTATCAAACTGTTTATAATTTTAAATCGTCTTTTTACAATACTTTCATCAATTTATAGTCCCGAATACACCAAAAAGAAATTTAGGAGTCTAATTTTAAACAAACAAAATAATTTTCCTATATAGTTGCACAAATCGAAAATATCATTGTCACAAAACTTACACTAAACAATCAAATTATTTTCACATTAACTAATAACTAATCCCGCATTTTTTTCAACAAACATTACATTGACCCATTCTGAACACCATCATACATACCAATTTCTGTACTAAATCATTGTGCGCCCAATAACTCCTAATTTAAAATGCATAAACCCCTAATTTAAGAGAAAAACTATTTCTAATTAAAAATAAAAATTAAAAAAAAAGGACATAGTACAAGCAAAAAAGCTACACTGACTTGGTCTTTCTTGTTAGAGATATGGTTGATTTGTAAAATTAAAGGACATGTTGTACATCAACATGTCCATCATCATTAATTTCTACAACATACTAAAATTATTTTTATATTTAGTTGTACTATTGAGGAACATGGCTTACTTTTTTTTTTACCTTCTCAACCCCAATTACATCAAATTGACATCAACATTAATGACTATTAACCATCTTCTCTGACCTATTTTTGTAATTAAAATTGCTATATAAGTGTAAATATCCAAAAGTTGATATGATCTTATAATTTCATAGGTAAATATTGTATACTTCAGAAAATCACCCGAACTAAAGGGTTTTCTTACTAATGACTAAACAATACATATATTCATGAAATTGTGTCATTAAGTTTGAACTCAAACAGATCACCCTTCAAGATTCTAATGTAAGATTTTAACACCTGCCATCTTAATTCTGAAAATCCCAACTTGAAGTTTGGAAACAGTTCGACTTCCAGAATCCCCCTCACTCTTATGGAAAAGGAGATCAGAACCAAAAGCTTTGTCTCATGAAAATCAACATGCTCCTACTTGGTAAAAGAAGAATCTATAGTTCTCTGTCTTTGGCGATACTCCGGGGCAACCTGCTAATGCTCTCATCCACTATTTTGTAGTGCCTTGACAATTGCCTGTGGATCTTCCCAGCATATCGATCCACGTGGTCTCCAAATTTATTATAAAAGGCGGGCACAGTAATGAATATTATTGTTCCTGTGAGGAATTGTGGAAGGCAAAAACACATCAAAATTGCAAACTGACCGTGTGTAGAGAAACACGGTTCAAATCATGGAAGATGCAAATTGTTGCTGTAACTTTGGGAAATATGATTGAACCAAACAAATGCAATGAACACAATCTTTGCAGAAATGGGCCTGACTAAACTTAGAGGATGTTTATTGTGGTGAGCTATATCATCTGCATGGGGTCACCAGAACTGCTTGCAGTGGATCAACAAAAAATGTTTGATATGATAATAACTGCATAGTGTAGTGAAATCATTCGACAAAGAAGTGTATATAATATTCTATTTGATCAATCCCACCCGATTTAAATGACATTCAAAGGTTTCACAGAGGCCAATGCATAAAATCTTCAACGTTTATTCATCCAAACTAGAGATTTTCTTAGAAACTATGATATTATCTAAGCCTCAATAGATAAAGTCAATCAAGCAATCGTGATTCAATCCCAAACTAATCAGGGTCAACTATATAAATCTTTTATATCCATCTCGCTCTATTCAAAACTGTTTTAATTGAATACTACTAGAGACTAATTGACCTTTTAAGACAAATCAAACTTATCTCTACATGAAGATATTCAAACCAAGGAGCATCCAATATCTTCATTTAGAGATAAGCTTAATACTAATAACAATAACCAAAACCTGTGGCCAAACAATAATTGAAACTGGAATAGACTATACCTGACCAAGGTCTAAACCCTACCAGACGCTAGTAAGTGACCTCTTTCCTGTCTAAACTTGGGTGGACAGTGTTACCCAATATTCATGCTAATGGAAATAGTAGAAATCTGGCAGATTAGTCGAGATGCAAGCAAACTAGCATGGCTACCATCGATTTCAAAAGAATTATCAAATAAATAAGAATTTACTTTCATATAACATTAGTTTCGCATTAGTCATAACATCTACATTTCACTTCATTAGGTATCTTCAATCACATATCACTTATGTACCCCCCCCCCCCCTCTCCATTTTCAACCATCTTATTTTACTTCTATGTTACATCTTCATTTTCTTTGTTCTTCTTTTTTTGATAAACGTAAAGATTTTATCAATGTGATGAGGAAAATCCCCGTTCTACTAGCGTTCATATAGAAAGTAAAGAATCTTGCACAAAATATGATTCTATGAAGTATAAAGACCACCAAATCATCTAAACTGTCTGGGACCTCATGGCACTCAAAAAGTTGACCAGAAAGGCAAAAAAAAAAATGCTCTCATTTGTAATTAAAAGTGTTATCCACCCGTTCAAAAGCTCTCTTATTTCTCCTTCTATAATCCACAAAAAGGCCAAACAAGCTACATCTCAATCTTTCTGCCTTCTTTTTCTATAGTCTCGACACCTAATTGAACACCACATCCATAACTACAGGTAGCATTGACAACAATATTCTGAAAATTTCCAGCATAGTCTACCATAACTAGACTACAACTGGACAATTTGATTGTAAATGTTCAAGATATTCTCCCGAGTCTTTGCACATGTAGCACAAAGTTCACATACATAATTCTCTTCTTCTACAAGTTTTCCACTATGATAATCTCCCTTCTTACTGCTAGTCAAGCGAGAGAACGTAATTTCCTAGGAGCTCTAGGAATCCAAACCGTAAGTATAAGAATATTGTATCCTCTCAATTCAATAAAGTTTTGTAGAAGAGTTTTACCAAGAAAATTCCATTCCATAGCCAATCATCCAGCTCCATCAATCACTTAATTCTGTTTATACAGTAGGACTATCGAATTGCTATTATCTTCAATTTCAAGCATGTCAGTCTTAGAAGAGTCTAAGCCTAACTGTCTTAATTGTCTATTTTTAGGCACCACAATTATGTCCCGTCTTTCACCTTTGTTCTACTTATGGGAGCTAATTTAAGCATGCCATTCTTAGAAGAGACTGAGCCTAGATAGCTTAATTGTCTACTTTTAGGCACCACAATTGTCTCATCTCACTTCACCTTTGTTCTTCTTATGGGAGCTAAATTTACTACCTAATTTTTACTCATCATAAAAATCATTACCTTCCATAGTAGTGCTCATTATGAGTTCAACTTTGATTTGACTCCCTAACTGATTTCGTCAATTAATACAAAGTCATCCCCGTCCACAGGAAACAGCCTCTCTACTTCTATGAGGTAGTGGTAAGGTCTGCGTACACTCTATCCTCCCCAGACCCCACTTGTGGGATTATTCTGGGTATATTGTTGTTGTTGTTGTAATACAAAGTCATCCCCAAATAGCATGCACCTTAAAACTTCATTCTTCGTTTACCCCCCTCCCCTCCCCCC
>JAABOM020000096.1:9936071-9949023 GCA_011800125.2 Solanum clarkiae
AATTAGGTGGCGACTCTGTGTCTTTTCGAATTTCAAGAATTGATTTTGCTCAAATTAATTGAGTTTAGATTGATTTTTGATTTTCGAATTAACTTTCAATTTATTCTCAATTTATTTTTTAAGCTGATAATTTTTCGGCATAACACTATGTATTTGAAATTTTTATAATCAAACTATGATTTTTAAATAAAGTAATAAATAATAATTATATATTTTATTTGCGTCACATAAATCAGGACACAGAGAGTAGTACATATTATTTAAAAATAACTACAAATCACAATAAATTATAAGTTAGAACATTTAAAAATCATAATATTGTTTTGGATGATTCTTCAAATTCTAACTACATCATATAAATTGAGACTGAAGGAGTAACATGTATTGGATTGGAGTTGACACGAATTCCTTTATGTATTATAAAAAGAAATATTTGGGATCAGTAAAATATTTGAAGAATTCCTTTTAGATCTAATAACATACTCTAACAACAACAACAACAACATACCCAGTGGAATCCCACAAGTGGGGTTTGGGGAGAGTAGAATGTACGCAGACCTTACCACTACCTCATAGAAATAGAGAAGTTATTTCTTGGGAGCCCTCGTCTCAAAAACCCATAAGCTGAATAAACTAGATATGACAAAAAGTAAAAGAAAGGGAATAACAAAAAAAATGACTAATAACCAAAAACACATGACAATACGTAAATATGATACAATTAACACATAAATAAAAAATAATGACAACAGATGTTATAAAATATTACTACTCTACCCTACTATACATGACTAGATAACCACCTAACCCTACCAACCAATTAGCATACTACTCTAATTCGCGACCTCCACTTCTTTCTATCTAGGGTCATATTTTCAATGAGATCAAGTTCCGCCATATTATGTCTGATCACCTCCCCCAGTACTTCTTCAGTCTACCTCTACCCTTCGTGCAGCTCCTAAAACCAACCTCTCGCACCTCCCAACAGGAGCATCGGTATTCTTTCTCTGCACATGTCCAAACCATCGCAGTCTCGCTTTTCTTATCTTATCAGCCACCGGAGCCACCTCTAGCTTCTCCCGAATGATCTCATTCCTAACCTTGTCACTCCCGGTGTGACCACACATCCATCTCAACATCCTCATCTCTACGGTATGCATCTTCTGGACATGTGCATTTTTGATTGGCCAACACTCCACCCCATACAACAAAGATGGTCTAACCACAAATCTGTAAAACTTACCTTTGAGTTTAGGTGGTATCTTCTTATCACACAATACTCCAGATGCAAGCCTCCATTTAGTCCATGTTGCCCTAATACGATGTGTGACATCATCGTCGATATTGCCACTATTCTGGATGATGGACTCTAGATACTTAAAGTTTTCCCTCTTGGGGATAGGTTGAGGGTAAGCTTCACACCAAAGTTTACTTCATCTCTCTCAATACTGAGTTTGCACTCCAAGTATTCAGTTTTGGTCCTGCTCAATTTGAATCCTTTGGACTCCAAGGCGTGTCTTCAGGCCTCCAACCTATCATTAACTTTAGTCCGAGTCTCATCAATCAGTATTATGTTATCTGCAAATAGCATACACCATGGTACCTCCTCCTAGATAGATCGCATCAGCTCATCCATCACCAAGGCAAATAAGAAAGGGCTCAACACAGATCCTTGATGGAGTCCCATCTCAACAGAAAAATACTCTGAGTCTTCTCCTACCGTTCTTACCCGAGTTTTGGCTCCATCGTACATGTCCTTAATCGTCCTGATATATGCCATTGGAACACCTTTCACCTTTAGACACCTCCATAAGACATCCCTTGAGACTTTGTCATATGCCTTCTCGAGATCAATGAACACCATACTTTAATATGGAATAATTTAGAGCCTGTTTGGCTTAGCTTAAAAATTGGTCAAACTTGCTTATAAACTCTTTTTAGCTTATAAAAGTGTTTTTGACAATTTTCAAAACAACTTAAAAAAGTTAAAATATGATTAAAATAAGTTAAAAGTTAAAAGTAGCATCCTCAATTTTTTATTTTTTAGCTTAAAAGTTGTTATAGTCTGACAAAAAAATTACTTACTTACCCTAAATATTTTTTCATATTTCCAAAAATATCCTTACCTATTTAAACACTTCTATTTGTATCAAATTAACTTTCTAATATTGGAATATGAATGTATGTTTATTTATGTATATTGTCCTTATTTTACTATTTTTACTAAATAATTTATGATAGTAAGAGAAATACGTGAATGATAAATAAATATTTTTATTAATGAATGTAATTAAAAAAATATCTTAAATTCTTTATGTGAAGTAAGAAGTGACGTGCATGACATTAGAACGAATAAACATTATTGATTGGTTAAATATTGGAAGTTTCTTGAGAGAGCAAGAGAAAATTGAAATAATTGGTATATTTTGGCAATTGAATATCTCAATCATGTTTTGATTTCAATCATGAAAAAAGAGACATCTTAAATTTTCATGATCTATCTAAATTATATATTTTAAAAATTAAAAATAAATTGTATATATAAAATCTACTTAAATAATAAGTTTATATTGATACTGAATCAACATATAAATATATTTTACTTTATTTTATTTTTTTAGACAAAATCCTAAAATAATCAGTTTTTAAAATGTTAATAGCTTGAAGGGTATTTCAGACATTTTTAATTAAAAAAATACTCAACAACACTTATATGTCAAACACATCAACAACTTTTTTTCAGCTACAACACTTTTATCCAAATACATAACTGCTTATTTTTTAAATAAATTTCAACACTTTAAAAAAAGTACTTCTAAAATACTTTTTAAAAGCTATTTTTTTCAACTAAGCAAAACATTATTTATGTGATTTCCTTAACTAGAGAGACATCATTAAAGGTTGGACCAAATTCCCAACTTGGTGGACTTTATATGTTCATTAATAAAGTTTAAGGACCAATCTGAACTAACCTTTAATATTAAGTGACTAATTGAGTTATTTTTGGTTGAAGAGGCAAAGCACGTCCCTTCCATCAGAATCCCTTTCTCAGATTTTGACTGAGATTTGCATACATATAACTACTCACATTTTCACAATAGAAAAATTATCAAACTCCGTGTATTCGAGTCAATTTGCACCAAACTGTAGTTGGAACTGACTACCCAACTTTTTGCCCTTAGATTGACGTGGAAATACTTTCAAAATACACATATTGAGGTTTGTAAGTTGATTGGATCTGTACCTACACGGAATTTTGAGAATGGGAGTGTGAAAATTTTGGGGTGTTGGATCCAATTTATTGCTGGTTTTTGGGAAGTTTCTCTTTCAGATGTGAGATTTTGTACATACTAATTGGCTGATTCTTTCTTTCATTTGATTACTATTGTGGGATGTTGAGGTTATGTTTGTTTGTTGTTCGATCTAGATAAAAGAGCGGAGAAAGAAGCTGTACTCGAAAGGATGAGTGAGAACAAGCGTTTTCAGCTTGGCACCATTGGAGCTTTGTCTCTGTCTGTTGTTTCGTCAGTATCCATCGTCATATGCAATAAAGCACTTATGAGCTCTTTAGGTTTTCGTTTTGGTGAGTTAAATGTCGTTTTGTGGGTCAGCATTTTCAAAGATGCTCATCATATTGAATACGAAATCAAAATCTGAATAAGTGATTAGATTTTTGCTTTTTTGCGCTGCTGTTGAAGAATGAAAAAGCCCCACGTATGAGTGGTCTCCTTGTATGTACTAAGGCAAACCTCTCCACGTTGAGTTAGGCTCAAGATTCATTTCCAGTAGCTATGTTTGGTTTCTTCTAAATTTGATGACGTATCTATGCTAGACTATATATTATCCAATCTAGATTTGGAGGCATGCTGGAGTGGAATATGCTTCTGTTTTGTCTCCATCCTTACTCGTTTCTCGTTTTGATAACATATAAAGTTATCCAGACATGATACTGTCCCTAATAGTCACCGATGGATGAATATACTAGTGTCTTTTGATAAATCTGTGGTTGGATTCTTAGTTAAAGGTAAGAATTACGTTTAGATGGTTTTGAACTTGGAAACTGCAGTGCATAATACTTTGCGATTCCTAATACATGCTCAATCCACTTAAGAATCAAGATCTACTGTTTTTACCTAGATTTTTCAAGTTGGCTTTAATGGCTGTTATAAGTTCCAAGATAGAGAAGAGATGATAATGTACTCTATAAATTTTGTTCTATGGCAGCTACAACTCTGACGAGCTGGCATCTACTGGTCACTTTTTGCTCCCTCCATGTAGCACTATGGATGAAGCTATTTGAACACAAACCTTTTGATCCGCGAACTGTAGTTGGATTTGGTATTCTGAATGGAATTTCAATTGGGTTGCTAAATCTTAGCCTTGGTTTCAATTCTGTTGGTTTTTATCAGGTATGTTCGTTCCCTTCATCTCAATTTCAGATAACATGGCTGCATAATAAATTTCCTGATTCCAGGCTTTCTTCACTAATGTGTTAGATGACGAAGCTTGCAATCATACCATGCACTGTATTTTTAGAGACACTTTTTCTCAGCAAGAAATTCAGGTTAGTTTATCATTTTATTGGGTAAATCATTGTTTTTATTAATGTATTTTCCTCTTCGACTCACTAATTTTCCTCTGCTCTGCAACTTTGACCAAAACATGAACTGGATAACTTCTAAAGTTGCAAAAAATGCAGCCAAGATGTGGATTCACTGCCCAATCCATTTATCTAATCCAGGGCTGTTAATTCAGCCTATGATAACCAAATTGATTCTTAGTGAAACCTGTAAAGACGGAATCATGTTTCCCTAAACAATCAACTAGTTATTTTAAGATGGTTTGAGGGAGAGTACTTCATCTACTGATGGTTTTTTTATGTTGGCAATAACGGATCTTGCTTTTAGCTGTGTAATTTTTTGCTATACTTGGATCTCAAAAGAGTTGCATTAAATGATGTGGATGTGGAAGTAAGACTTGCCGCCCGAGATTTTTTTTAAAATATCTTGGGATCATCATCCAAGATGGTGGGACATCGACGATGATGTTACACATCGCATCAGGGTGTCTTGGATGAAATGGAAGTTTGCTTCTAGAGTCTAGCACCTAAACTTAAAGGTAAGTTCTACCGAGTGGTAGTTAGACCGTCTTTGTTGCATGGGTTGCAGTCTTGGCCAGTTAAGAATTCACATGTTCAGAAGATGCATGTTGTGCAGATACGGATGTTGAGATAGATATGTAAGCATACTAGGAGTCATAAGATCAAGAATGAGGTTATTCAGGAGAAGGTGGAAGTGGCCTCGGTGGCAAATAAGGTGAGGGAAGTAAGACTAAGATAGTTTGGGCATATGCAAAGGAGGAGTGCCGATGCTCTACTAGAGAGGTGTGAGAGACTCTGGAGGTAGGGTGTACACGAAGGGGATGGGTAGATAAAGTATGGGAGAGCAGCGATTGGACATGACATGGTGCAATTTCATATTACTGCAGGGTTAAAGTGTTGTCTTGCCCTACGTAGGTCTAGTGCATGTAGTAGAGTCATACCCTGTAATTCTTGTCATATGTTGTTTATCGTATTTTGATTATCACATTATTTTGCGGTTATTATTTTTCTCTTGTAGACTTTACGTTGTTTTCTGTTAACTACTATGCTTTCTTCCACTGTTTTCCTCTTTCGATTGTTTTCTTCTATTGTTACTTGAATTTGATGCATTTAAGTCAAGGGTCTTTCGAAAACAACTTCTCTACCCCCATGAGGAAGTTGTAAGGTTTTGTAAATTTTATCCTCCCTAGACCCCATTTGTAGGATTTGTTGTTGGTTCTCTAAAGATACTTCTTCTTTATTTGAGATTTAACTTAAAATTTCCTTTTTTTATTACAGTCGGAGCATTCAACTCTCTCTTTGCATCCTTCTTTTGGGTGTCGGAATTGCAACTGTTACTGATTTACAGCTGAACTTCCTGGGCTCTATCTTGTCACTCCTTGCAGTTCTTACCACATGTGTTGCTCAAATTGTATCCTTCTAAAGTAGCTGGCTCCTCATTTTCATTGATTGCAATGGTTTTCATATTTCAAGTTGCATAAGGATCAGATAGAGCAAGTTTTGGGTCATAAGAGGTCTTTGGCTTAACTACAAACAAGTGATGGATGCATTTATCATGCTATCACTTTTCATATTTAGCTTCTAAGACTAATATGGAGATGCAAAATCTTTATGTTATCTATGCAACCTACCTTGAACGTATAACTTGCTTTATATGTCGTTTTAGATGACTTTAAACTTCATATCCTATACTATTTTAACTTTATTTGGTCTCGATTCAATGTCATTAAGCTTGAGCGTTACCAAGCGACTCTTTGGTATGAGAACTTTTTATACCTGCCGTCTTTTGGAGTTGCATTTCCTTCTTTTACTGATTTTTTGAAATGTTAAGCAAGCAAACTAATATAAACTAGAAGGATGGTGCTTTGTTGATACAAATTCAGGAGTCCCTCTGCAAAACCAAAAAGTGGGATTCCAATCTATGCCTAGATCTTTTTCTGTAGTGAGTTGACGATCATCTGAACAATTTATGGCTTTTCACCTATGTTCTACACATTACACGCGCGCACACACACATACGCATCTATTGTCATGGTCCATACATCTTTTCTTCATGTTAGTTCTTAATTAGCGTCCTTCAGATGACCAATACCATCCAGAAGAAGTTCAAGGTTTCTTCAACACAACTGTTGTATCAATCTAGTCCTTATCAAGCCATGACTTTGTTCATCTCTGGTCCGTTTCTGGATAAGTTTTTAACTCAGCAAAATGTATTTGCCTTCAGATATACGCCACAAGTGTTGGTAAGCATTATAAACCCTTCTTAGGCAATGTCCTTACTGCTCCTATAGTTATGGATGGGTCTGGTTCCAGACCTAATTCATTTTTGTAACTGCAGGTTTTCATTGCTCTGTCCTGCTTGATCTCAGTCTCTGTTAACTTTAGCACATTCCTTGTGATTGGAAAGACATCCCCTGTTACCTACCAAGTCCTTGGCCATCTCAAAACCTGTCTAGTATTAGCTTTTGGATATATCTTACTTCATGACCCATTCAATTGGAGGAATATTCTTGGGATTTTTGTTGCTATGATGGGAATGGTTCTTTATTCATATTATTGCACCCGCGAAGGTCAGAAGAAAGCTACGGAAGCATCAGTAGTACTTCAGGTATAACATGATACTTTCGTTTCTTCAGATGCATTTTATTTCGTTGTCAGATGTATAAAACCGTAGTTGACTAGTGTGCTACTCATGTCATCACCTGTACTTTCATTTAAATGAATACAGACCAAGGGAGATGAATCTGATCCTCTAATAGGCATGGAGAATGGAGCTGGTTCAGTAAATGATGTAGCTGTCCCAATATCCCCAATTGGGAAAGCAGATAACGATTTGCGTGTTCGAGACTACAACCGTTGAGAATGGTATATTAAGCATTCCAAGATGCATAACTGAATTCTGATGAAATTGACAGTTCACCATGGGACTAGTGCAATTGCAACAATACTTCCCCTGCTTCAAAATCATATGAGTAACCAAGAATGCCTTCGTTAGCACTTTGATTGCTGTCTAGGTTTGAGATGTTATCACTGTTCCGTAGTAAGCAATGCATGTACTTCCCCGATTTCTTGTATAATTAGAATATTTGAGGCATAGTAAAAATGATTTGATAAGAAATTATTTGAGTTTTAGCTGAATAATGTCATATCTGAACAGTATATATATTATTCTAAGCAGCTTTCCTCGAATCTGCATACTTAATTATGTTATCTCTGAACAATCTTTATCTTTATTCTAAGCAGCTCTTCACCAGTCAGCATACTTTCATTGTTTCAGTTTTGATACTGTGTGCAAATTGCCTTTCTAGTTGGCGGAACATAACTCTTTTGCATAGTAGGTGATGTATATATATAACTCAAAAGAACCCAAGTGGAACAGGTTACTGGTACTTCTCTCTGGGGCCAATTGGACTTTCGTTTAGTAGTAATAACACACCACGTATACTGCAAGTTAGGCCTTAGGTCACAAACTTGAACGTCACTGATTGAAGAATGGTATCTAAGTGTAAGCAATATAGAAAGGTGAGACCTTAATTTCTGAATTTGTGAGGGGTAGCCTTTGGTATCCATCCTATCACACCAACCAAACGACTCCAAAGAATTCAAAGCTAAGGTAATATTTGTGTTGACCTATAAGTGTTTCGGTCCCGTTGGCCACTTCTATATCATCTTCCATGCACTAAGCTATTTGGTTAGTGTCCTTCGCCAATTGGATAATCTCCTAATGTCCCGTCATGCTTGGATGTCATTTGAGTACATCTTTTGATATGTTGTTGGAGAAATAGTCGAAGAGGAATGTGCTTACTTATATTTTGAGTCCTAGTTATTTCCATCCCCATGTCCAAGTCATATTTGCAGAGCCAATTGATAATATATATTTTTCACTAAATTCTCCATCTCCAAGATGTGAGAATTAAAGCCTCTGACTACATGAGCTTATTGTGATTATTCATATTAATCAGAGATCTCGATCCAAATTAATCCATAAATTTTGAATACTAAATGGTTTATAGAAGGAATAAAAGCTTTAGGAAGCACATGTATTTCTATAGGAAAGTAGGATTTTACCATTGACTTCATATTTTTTTAATCTTTTATGTCAAAATCCATTTGGTTGGGCTACTTTGACTATATTTTTTTTAATCTCCATGTCAGAGCAAGCAAAATTGTGATGAAAAGGTTCATGTGAAGACGTGCTCTTAAGATAATTTAAATGGTTGGTATGTCTAGTCTCTCCGTTGATAGTTTTTTTTTTTTTTTTAAGTATTTGTCAAGTTGTGCAATTTTTTTTAAACGGTAGAAAAAATCTCGTGTTCAATTGTCACGACCCGAAATCAGGGGTGTGATGACACTTGCCTAACTCATCAAGGCAAGTCAGTCTAAACCTACTCAGTTCAATACACAATACTAAAAGTGGAAGAAATAAAATCTAATAAGCTAGGATAAGTATAGGGTAATCAAGTTTACAGACCATCCCTGAACTAGTGTTACATGTACAAGCCACTAGGTTATAACACTCGAAAGAAAATACATGTCTCAATGTCTAGTCCTCGAATAGAACATAACATAGATATAGAATCATCGAGGGTTTGCTGAAGTGACAAACCACTACCTCTCAAAAATCTAGAAGCTCGGTCCGAAGATGAGAAATCAAATTAGGAGGAACCGAGCTCACAATCTACACAAATGTAGCAACGGGTGAGCACAAAACAAAACGATACTAAGCAAATGGAAACTAAACCTGAAGTAAAGCCACGAAGAACACGAGTACTCCTATACACCCAACCACATACTGGTGAACTGCACACTTGCACTTAGAAAAGTCCTAGCACAACAACAATATACACGTGCATACACATTATAGAATACTATCTTAGAATAATCAACTGATCCCCAGAGTCAAGTAGTACAATGTTCTGTTAGTAATATAAGCAATTATAAACTTAAAATACAGTATGCTCAAGTTACCAACGTATAACATAATCTTTCAATAGTTCTATCTAAACAATGTACAAGGTTTAAAACATTCAGCACATCACACATGGTACATATAACAACTTCAAGAAATGAATGATATGAAATAAAGTGAATGCTATGAAATGTAAATAATGTAATGCAATGCTAGATAATCATGATGCATGTCTGTCCTATGATACACATCTGCTGATATAATCAGGCAAAAATTCATGGGGGACATAACTGTCCATGTACCTGTCCTAGCTCGGGAGACTCGTTCTCTGTAAAATCAATGTCTCCTGCCATGGCTCGTGAGGTCCATTCCCAATATATTAGTGTCACATTCCATGACTCGTGTAACCCGTTCCCATTATACCAGTGGAATCTCAGTCAAGAATTCACAACATAGAATTCGCATATAACATAAGAAGTGAATGCAGCTACATGAGCAATTGTGAATATAACCATGTTTTAAGTACTCCTTAGTCATCTCTCGAGGATTCAAAGTCACGTAAGTGATTTGTGGAAGTTCGAGAAGCGATGAAAAAGGTGAAGATGTATGTGTTGCCTCCCATGACCTTGTTTGCAAGCTCTAAATTGGATAGATTGATGTTTGATTTGCTTGAGGGCAAGCAAAGACTTAAGTTGGGGGTGTTGATGATGTCATATTTCGGACTCATTTTAGGGATGGATCGCAAGGAAACATTATCTTTAATGAGCTATTAATTCCAACTTCTAACAAATATGCATGTGCTGTGACAGAAAATGAGATTAAAAGTTCACAAATGGTCAATACCCGGTGAAATCATAGAGAGTGAGCAAGAGTGTAGAAAGTGAGCAAGAGTGTAGAAAGGCGGTGTCACCAACATACTCAGCGATCCGCCGAACATTCAGGGAGATCGCCTATCATTGCAACAACCAAGATTCCAGATCAGGTCAAAACGGGTGTTAAACTTGATATCACAAAGCATGTTCGGCGCACCACCGACTGGCATGAGAGATCACTTAATGTTGCAACAGCCAAAGCCCCAAAACACTAACAAGAAGGTGATACGATAGATATTTTGGCGCATTGCCAAATTGGATCGGCGGAGCAAAGAGTCATTGCCTAATGTTGCAGAAAAGGAAGCCTTGTAAAGATGCACAGGAAAGCGGTGAAGTGTACATTCGGTGCATCGTTGGAATGCTCGACAATGGTCGGCCTTGACCGTTAAATGACATTTCGCAGCACAAACTTTCACACATTTACATGGAGTATAAAAATAATTTTAGAAAGGACATTGTACATCATTAGTTCACACCATATCAAAACAATTAATCTATAGTAGTAGTACATAGAATTTTTCTCTTAGAGTACAAAGGAGATTAGGATTTTGAATCTTTTGTGAAGCAAATTGGAGAATATTGACAGATGATAATCAACTAATTTGTACTCAATCTTGTTACCCATGAATGTTGTTGCTATGTATGGTATCAAATGTTTAATTTCTAGCATGTGTGGCTAAAAACCCCATGTTGGGGGTGTGCTATAGATATGGATCTTTGATTTATTTATTGGGTTTTCGATATCTTGACTTATCTGTAGTGGATTTGAGTGAATTTATATCCGTTCCTATGTTAATCTATAATTTCAAGGTTGCAAACTTGGGGTTTTACTTCAGACCTCTGATTGTTACCTTAGCCGGAACTATTAGAGTGTGGAATGGATATAATGGATGAAAATCTCTTGAGGTTTCAATTGAAGCCCACAGCCATGGATTCAACGGCGAAGGTATTAGGGGTTTTGTTGAGACTTCTTAGGCCAAGTGTGTCCTCGACGGTTCACTATGATTTTTTAGTTGATTCATACTAAACACCCTTGTATCATAGCTGATATGGGTTACAAGCAACCTAGCCTATTCATTCAGTATCAACTCATTTAGTTAAGTATCTAGATCCAGCTAGTAGATCAATTCCCAAATTTTCACACCCCCGACATCTTCCCTTAATTGCTATTTAAATCATTATTTAGAACTCATTTAGCTAAATCTTTATTTTGATTATTGCATCCCCTCAGATCCTACAATTACTTGGTCTAACGAATCACTTCCACCTTGAACAAAGATTCTCTATGGGATCAACCTCAACCTCTAAAGCTGGGTTATCATGTTGATGACGACCGTCCCATCTTCCTTTGAGTAGTCGAGGTTAGCGACATATAGCGACACCCCAGTTCCCCTCCCCTCCACCCCCCACAAAAAAAATTGTATTTTAAATTTTTCAATTTTTTTACTCCATCCCCTCCCCCCTCATGCCTCAAAAAAGAATTTAAATATCTATTTTTAAAAATATTTTAAAATTTAAAAATATTTTCATATCAAAAATTATTTTACTAAAAATATTTTCTACTCTCTAGCTAAAAATAAAAGTATTTTTTTAAAAAGTATTTCATAATTATATATGCAATATCGATACATGATTATGCACAATTTATATAATATTGGTACATTCCATACCTATTTATATAATATCGATACACATTTATATGTAATTTATACAATATCGATACATATTTATATTCTATTTATATAATATTGATACATGCTAATACACAATTGATACAAAGTTGATACATTACATAACTATTTATACAATATTGATACAAGTTTATACAATATCAATATAGTACATATACACTACATAAGTATTTATGCAATATCAACATATTACATATGCAAAAAAAATTATTGGAAAAAACTTATTTAAAAAAAGGCAGTAAAAAACAGCAAAAATTAAGTTTTTTTTTTTCATTAGAAAAAAAAAAATCAACAACGCAAAGAAAGAAAAATTAAAAAGAAAAGGAAAGAAAGCAAAAAAAGGCGTAATGTCTTGGGCTGAGTAATTGAGCCAATTTTGATTTTTTTTTTCTTGTAAAAAGAAAAAAATGTAGTACTTTTCTTGTAAATATTTTTATATTAATGAAATTTGTCATAATTAAATTCAAATTGCCAGCGTCAATTGATTTTATTATCCAAATAAGTACCTCTTAATTGGTTACCCATTCATCTAAAAGAGAGTTGAAACATGGTGCTACTACTTTAAAGAGTACAACACTTCGGCCCATAGGATTTTCTTCATATGTGTCTCTGTGGTGTATGCATCACATATTAAAATCATAAAAATAATTTTTCATATTTGTATATTAGAATAATTTGTTTATATCAAGTATCAACGATCCTAGTTTATGCCCTAGTTAACGAAAAGATTGCTTGTGTCGTGAGCTCCATAAAACTTTGTTCGGATGGTGATTACGTATTGTTTCATTATATATCGTATTATACAAAATTGTTTTAAAGAATATAGTATTTGAATAAATTATATATATATATATATATATATATATATCATATTATATTA
>JAABOM020000096.1:9965495-9987917 GCA_011800125.2 Solanum clarkiae
ATCTTCTTGCTCAACTTCATATGACTAGCAAGAGGTGTGCTAACAGACTTAGCATTCTTCATATTGAAGCGCTCCAACACACGTTCAATGTACTTCTTTTGTGAAAAAAAATCTTCCTTTCATCTCTAAGACGAGTGATCCTCATGCCTGAAATTTGTTTGGTATGACCCAAGTCTTTCATAAAAAAAGACTTACACAACTCATTCTTCAACTCGTCAATTTTGGAAGTATCCTTGCCCACAATCAACATATCATCCATATACAGCAATAGGATGATAAAATCATCATCAGAAAATTTTTGTACAAACACACAATAGTCTGAGGAAGTCTTCTTGTAGCCTTGCTCTCCCATAACAAATTCGAACTTTTTGTACCACTGTCTAGGAGCTTGCTTTAGGCCATATAGACTCTTTTTGAGTTTGCACACAAAATTTTCTTTACCTTTTACTTTGAAGCCTTCAGGTTGTTCCATATAAATCTCCTCTTCTAGGTCACCATGAAGAAAAGCCGTTTTCACATCTATCTACTCAATCTCCAAACTTAGACTAGCAACCAGACCAAGAACTGTATGAACGGAGGACATTTTCACGATAAGTGAAAATATTTCGTCAAAGTCAATATCCTTGCTTTGATCGAATCTCTTAACAACCAATCTAGCTTTGTATCTGGGCTTCTGGGTGTGTTCTTCAATTTTAACTTTGAACACCCACTTATTCTTCAAAGCTTTCATGCCCTTAGGCAATTTTACTAACTCATAAGTATGGTTCTCATGCAAGGATTTCATCCATCTTGCATAGCCTCTATCCATTGACCACTGTGTTCATCTTCCATAGCCTCCTTATAATATTCAGGTTCCCCCCATCAGTGAGTAGCATATACTCATTTAATGAATAACGAGACGAGGGGACATGTTGTCTTATGGACCTCCTGAGAGGAATATTTGATTCATCCACAACTTGATGAACTAGAGGATAATTAATAACACCATCATTGTTATTATCAATATCAACATGTTGATCTTGAACATGATCCTGGGTATCGTTATGATCATCGAGCCTGCCAACATCATGCACACTTTCATGAGGCACTTCATTAAAATGAACCACTCCATTAGAACTGGAGGATTCCAGTTTCTCCGCTTTCTCAATGTCTTCAATTGTTTGATTCTCCATGAAGACGATGTCGCGACTTCTCACAAGCTTCTTTTCACTTGGATCATATAGCTTGTAACCGAATTCATCAAGGCCATATCCAACAAAGATGCACTGTCTTGTCTTAGTATCTAACTTTGACCTCTCATCTTTCGGCACATGTACAAATGCTTTGCAACCAATACTCTCAAATGGTCATAGGAAACATCCTTTCCATACCAAACTTTGTTTGGAACATCACCTTGCAAAGCCACAGTAGGAGATAGATTAATCACATGTGCAGCGGTCAATAATGCCTCCCCCCAAAAGGAGTTTGGCAACTTTGCTTCAGAAAGCAAACATCAAACTCTCTCCATCAAGGTCCTATTCATTCTCTCTACCAAACCATTAAGCTAAGGAGTCTTAGGAGGAGTCTTCTGCTGTCTAATACCTTGATGCTTGTAATATTCGTCAAATAGTCTAAAATATTCACCACCATTATCAGTACGAACATATTTCAGTTTCTTTCCAGTTTATCTCTCAACTGAAGCCTGAAACTGCTTAAAGACACCTAGCACTTGATCTTTACTCTTCAAGACGTAGACCCAAAGTTTTCTCGAGCAGTCATCAATGAAAGTGACAAAATAGAGGGCACCACCCAAAGTCTTTATCTTCATTGGACCACATAAATCAGAGTGCACCAACTCAAGCAACTCTGTCTTTCTTGAAGGAGGGTTAGACTTGAAAGAAACCCTATTTTGCTTTCCAACTAGGCAGTTCTCACACTTTTCTAATTTAGCACCTTCGAAATCTAACAACAATTTCTTCTTGGCTAGAACATTGAGTCCTTTCTCACTCATGTGGCTAAGTCTCTTGTGCCATAAGGTTGAAGATTTATTGTCCTTGACTGCATTCACCATATTGACACAAGTAGAAGCTGTAGTCCAGCATAGACCACGATGTTTTTCGCCACGAGCCACAACCAAGGAACCTTTAATGAGTTTCCATTTTCCTCCACTGTTGGTACTGACATATCCTTCATCATCTAATACCCCAACAGAAATAAGATGCAGACGAACATCAGGTGCATACTTCATATTGTTCAGAACTAGTTTAGATTCAACACTAATTTCTAAACAGATTGTACCAATACCAACCAATTTAAACACAGTCTCATTACCCATACTCAAGGTTCCAAAGTCATTTGGAGTATAAACAGAAGAAAATCTTTCCTAAATGTCACATGAGATGCGGCACCAGTGTCCACAACCCAACTTGCCTCATCACAAATCAACATCAAGAACAGTGAGACGATCTTCGGTGGCAATGGTGGCAAGACAATATTCATTGACTTCTTCTTTATTTTCTTCTTTTTCTATGTTCTCCCTTTTCAATTCCGGCAGAACTTCTTTGTGTGACCTTTCATGCCACAATGATAGCACTCAATATTTTTAAGTTTGCCTCTAGATTTGCTCCTACTGTGTTCTCTATTCAGAGAACCATGATTTTTGTTTCTCTCCCTAGAACCTGCCACTAGGACATCTGACGAAGAAGAACCTTGAGATTTTCTTCTCATCTCTTCGTTCAACACACTGCTCTTAGAAAAATCCATAAAGATCACACCATCCGGAGCAGAATTCGATAATGACATTCTAAATGTTTCCCAAAATTCTGGTAGAGAACCAAGTAGAAGCAAGCCTTGAATTTCTTCATCAAATTTAATGCCCATTGTAGACAACTAGTTCATGATTCCTTGAAAATTATTCAGATGATCTGTTATCGGAGAATCATTAATATATTTTAAACTCAACATCTACTTTATCAAGAACATTTTACTGTTCCCAGTCTTCTGAGCATACAAACTTTCAAGATGCTCCATAGGGTACGATCATGTGTTTCCCTAGAAATATGGTTCAACACATTATCATCAACCCATTGTCTAATAAATTCGCAGACATGTCTATGCAACAGATTTCACTCTTCATCTGTTTTATTTTCAGGCTTTTTAATTGCAAAGACAGATTGATAAAAATTCTTAACGTATAGTAGATCTTTCATTTTTTCCTTCCAAATGGCATAATTAGTACCATTCAAAGTGGCTATTCTACTAGTGTTGACTTCCATTATTTTCTCAAAAAATTATTTACCAAAGTAATTCTTTTCTGATATAGAAGTTCAGACTATGTTGCAACCACAGAGCATACTCAGACAGAACCTCGGCTCTGATGCCAGTTTGTTGGGAAAAATATTGACTAACACATAATAAATATGACACAATAATATGAATAAAAATAGAAAAATAACAACACCAAGAATTTTACGTGTAAATCCTTCTAGATAAGGGAAAAAATCATGGGCCAAGAGAAGCAACTGATCTTACTGTAGTAAAGAATTTTACACCGTGTAGGCACGAGTACAATACTCCCAAAGACTTCTATACACACAAAAGAAATACTCTCTTTTGATTTTTCACCTTACTAAAATATCGCTCACACTCTATTTTTCTTCACAAACTATTTTTATTAAATAGCCTATGGTATACCTCACAGATAAAATACTCAATGTATTTTATTCTCTCTGTGACTCTCTTTTTTTTCCTCTCAATTTGGTGTTTCAAATGGAGGAGCTCAACAACTCCTTTTATAGGAAAAATTATACCCCCATAGATGTCATTGGTGACATCACAAGGGGGACATAATTTTCAACAATTGTGGGCAGGTTGAAAAATAAAAGTGGTGGCTTTTGTTGAATCAATTTATGGGGCTGGACCCCACTTAGTAGATGGAAATAAAATTTATTTAGTGAAAGTATCACACTGTTCAGCCGCAGAACATATAAAGCTAGGAAAGTCAACTTTGGAATAGTTTGAAGTTAAACTAGTCGTGGCTGAACCAGAATGATGTTCTCCCACCAAATATTAAAGAAAATACTTGCTCATGAAAGTATTTAATACGAAGTTTATAGTTTCATAGCACGTAGATGAGTATTTAGGTTCGGAAGCAAGCAGGTTTATTGTTTATATTCAAGAGAATCGATTTTGGATTTGTTATTCGAAAAAAGAAAGAACACTAAAGGCTGAATAACTGAATCATTTGAAGAGGCTTTCTTATGTGTTAAGAGTTAAAAAACTCAAAGTTTACTGCTCCCTCCTTTCAATTTGTCTGATTTAAAGACTTTTGAATCTTGTAGTCCTATAGTAGAAATATGTATCAAATGCCGGTTAATCTTGTGATCTTAAACATGGGATATGGAAATTATGTTTAAGAGTTAACAAAATAGGAAAGATGCATTCTTTTTTAAACAAAACTAAAAAGGATGGTAAGATAAATAAATTGAATCGGAGCAAGTAACTATTTTTTATTTTCTACTTAAGGCATTTAGGAAGTAGATTGTGTTTCAAAACTAAAAAGGATGGTAAGATAAATAAATTGAATCGGAGCAAGTAACTATTTTTATTTTCTACTTAAGGCATTTAGGAAGTAGATTGTGTTTCGCTGCTTGGCCCAGCCACTGTTTTGTTCAATTTGTTCTGGACTGGGAAGTTCTCTGGTCTAGAAATCAAATCCTAAGGGGTCTTTAGCTGAGAAAGACCACAACAACATTGGTCAAATATTTCAATACCTACGTAAGCGCCTCTTCCAAAGTCAAGCCTGCCAGACTATTTTTCTACAAACCTTAAATATTATAAAAAAGGAGCCAACTGTTGCTGAATAAATGAAACTTTTATATTTAGGCGCAATATGAAAAGTAAATTTTGGTCAAAGAGAGAGACCACTAAACCCTCCACGTAATACCTACACCAATGACATACCTCATGCAGGTTGTTCATTATAACACTTAGCGGAGACAAATTTAGTTTAGCCCGACTTGCTATCTGTAAGTGATAAAACAAATAAATTGAAGTTTAGAATATAGTAAAAACTAAAATGATTTAAAATGGAAATTGCGTGATGATCCATACATTTAAATAAATTATTCTGACAAGTAAGAAATAACAACATGTTTAGCGAAAACCTCATTTGCATTGAGGTAGTTTGGGGTCAATCATCTGTTTCAATAGCTTTTCTAGTTTTTTTTCCTTCTGCATCACCAAACCATCCCCACTTATTAGCCAAACTCATCATTTCGGTTAAGTGGAGTGCACTGTGAAGAGGCCCAGTCCAGAGGGGTCCTGAAACTACAAGTGAACGTGGAACCTAAAAAGAAGTATAACGCTTAGACGTGAGCCTGACGATAATTTTCTTTGACCATATGCACACACAACTCCACTCTTCATAGGGTTACTATCGGGGGGTGGATCCAAGGATTTATGTCTGGATGGTTCCAACCTTTAGGTTCTTAACATTAAACCACACATTTTAGTACTCTTTCACTATATATCTATACTCCAAATTGAAAAAAGTTGGGATCAGTAAAGCTATTGACTATGTGCATCATCTTCTATACAAGTTTTAATATTGGTATTTTGTTTAATTTTAAGACGACTAAAATAACAAAGGTAAATAAGGATTTTGATGTATAAGACGTGGAGATTTAAGGAATAAACCTTCTCGAAAAGAGAAGAAAGTAGTTAACTGAAATTAAGAGGGAAACCAGACATGCCCATCGCCATGCAGAAAAAACAAGTAGGACACGAGATTTGAACTTTTGATCTCACTTGTGGAGGTATACCGAATAACCATTGCACCATAGGACTCTTTGAGCTCGTGTGCACATATATATTCTTAAGTCATTTTGAAGAGATATAGCATTGCTATAAATAATCTAAGGACGACAGAATGTGTGCACATGAAACCCACACCACTCACATGGATACACCCCGACCTACTATATATTTATTGGTTCTAGTAAAATCTTTTGCAGGATTTATGATGATTAGAAGGGATTAGGAATGAAACTTAGTAGCATTGCACATGTCAATGTCAAATGAATATGTTAGAATAGGAATAGGATTACATAGTCCTATTTAGAATTGGAATAGGAATAGGAATAGTATATTGTTTCCTAGTTGGATTTGAATTAGGTTATGGTGTCTATAAATAGGGTCTTTATATAGCAATGTAAATACAAATGTAAATACACAATTCAATAATATATTTTTTCCAATATTTCTCACATGGTATCAGAGCATTGGTGAGAAACTTTCGGCAGACCACCTACGTCAATTTTCGGTGGCTGTCAAGGGCTGATTTGTGTCGATATTTTTTTCTCAATACTGTGTGAAAATTAACACCACCATTGGGTCTCTCATCCTCTGGTGATATGATTCCCTTCAGACCCACTGGAAAACTGTACGCCTACATGCCCCATGCACCTACACACGCCGATCGAAGGTCCAGTTCCTCCGGTGAGATCTGACTACGCACTGACGCGTGAGGCCAGATTCGACCACTTTTTGTCCTCTTTTTTTCCATCTGGGTCGTCTCTTCATTCTGAGGCTACCTATACAATTTTTCCCTAATTTAGACCTCTGAATTAGGGTTTCGGTAATTCCAGCTTTTTCCGGCAACTATTCTAGTGTTTCCGACCAATTTTTCAGATTTTTTTCTTTCAAAGAGGTTGCTTCTGTATTCTAAGGCAACCTACATGTATCTTTTTACTATTTTGACTAGTTTGACTATAAATTTTTAAATTTCAAAAGATTTCTTTTGTGTTTGATATATTTGACTCCAAAAGTACCGGAATCGGGAGTTCAAATCCTATGGTCACTTTAGAACTATTAATGGGTACTTCCAACTTCTTAGCATGGGATTCGGTTGAATTATGGTGCAAAGGTCAAGGTGTTCACGATCACTTAACAACCAATGCTTCTGTGATAGATGAAAAGAAAAAGGCTACTGAGGAATCTGCAACAGCCAAAGCACAATGGGATAGGGTTGATACTCAATTGTGTAGTCTCCTATGGCATTCTATTGATTCCAAGCTGATTTCCTTGTTTCTCCCATTACAGACATATTATTCAGTTTGGAAAAAGGCTCGTGCTTTATATACTAATGACATATCTTGATTTTATGATGTGGTATCTCGAATGACCAAATTAAAGAAATATGAATGTGATATGTCTACATACTTGGGACAAGTATAGGCAGTCATGGAGGAATTTGAAATATTGATGCCAGTCACTGCGAATGTCACAACACAATAAGAGCACAGACAAACATTGTTTTTAGTCCTTACACTTACTGGACTTCTTGCTGATCATGATTCTGTATGTGACCAAGTCTTAGCTAGCGCTACCATCCCTACAATGGATGAATTACTCTCTTGTTTACTTCGTCTTGCTGCGCCACCCAATCATAAAGTAATTTCATCACCCACCATTGACTACTCTATTCTTGCATCTCAAACTACTGATAAACGAAGATCTGCCATGGAGAACCGACAAGGAGGAGGCCTTTCTGGAAGATCTTGCTCTATGTGTAGTTATTGTCACAAGTCTGGACACACTCGAGACATATGTTATACTTAGCATGGTCCACCCCCAGTTATGATCCTATTATTATAAATGAATATAACGAATCCCTTCGAAATCGAGCATATAAGCAAACTGTTGCTCAGCCTAATGTTTCTGTTTCTCCACCTGACCAATCATCCAATAATGCTCATATTGCTCAAGTCGAGTATGATGAGTTACTTCAGTATCGAGCATGTAAGCAATTGTCTTCACAAGAAACATCAGTTTCTCAACCTACTGTTCCTGTTGCGGGTAATCCTTTTGCTTGTGTTTCACAATCTAGTACTCTTGAATCTTGGGTTATGGACTCAGGCGCTTCCAATCATATTTCTGGTAACAAAACACTTTTGTCTATTATTGTTTACTCACAATCCCTTCCTGCTATTACTTTAGCCAATGGGATCTAGACAAAATCAAAAGGGATTGGAAAATCCCAACCTTTACCTTCTGTTACCTTAGATTCTGTTCTTTATCTTCCTGGTTCTCCTTTTAATTTGGGATCTGTTAGTCGTTTGACACGGGAGTTACATTGTGATATTTATTTTTTTGATGATTTTTTCCTTATGCAGGACCATAGTACGGGACAGATGATTGGCACAGGACATGAATCACAAGGCCTTTACTATCTTACCTTTTCAAATTCCTTTACAGCATGCTCCATCACAGATACTGCAGACCTAATTCACAAACGTTTGGGACATCATAGTCTATCTAAACTGCAAAAGATGGGGCCTAGTTTGTCTAGTTTATCCTCATTATATTGTGAGTCGTGCCAATTTGGGAAAGATACTCATGCTATATTTTCACGTAGTACTGAGGGTCGTTCCGAGTCTATTTTTTCTTTAGTTCATTCTGATATTTTGGGGTCCTCGTCGAGTTAGTTCAACCTTAGGATTTCATTATTTTGTTAGTCTCATCGTTGGTTATCCAAGATGTACTTGGGTTTTCTTAACGAAAGATCGTTCAGAGTTATTTTCTGTATTTAAAAGTTTTTTTGCGAAAATACAAAATTAGTTTGGTGTTTCCATTCGTACTCTTCATAGTGATAATGCATTAGAATACATGTCCTCTCAATTTCAGGAGTTTGTGACTCACCAAGGAATTATTCACTAGACATCTTGTCCATACACCCCTCAGCAGAATGGTGTAGCAGAACAAAAAAATAGGCATCTTATTGAAACTGCTCACACTCTTCTCATTGAGTCCCATGTTTCGTTGCGTTTTTGGGGCGATGCTGTCCTTACATCTTGTTATTTAATTAATAGAATGCTCTCATCTTCTATTCAGAATCAGGTTCCACTTTCTATACTATTTCCTTTGTCACATCTCTATTTTATACCTCCTCGTGTCTTTGGAAGCACATTCTTTGTTCATAACTTAGCTCCAGGAAAAGATAAATTAGCCCTTCGTGCTCTCAAATGTGTCTTTCTTGGTTACTCTCGAGTTCAAAAAGGGTATCGCTGTTATTCCCCTGAACTTAATTGATATCTTATGTGCGCTGATGTCACATTATTTGAATCTCAACCTTACCTTTACATTATCTGATCGTCCTGATATCTCTGAGGTCTTATCTCTACCTCAAGTTCTACCTGTACCGACTTTTGAGGAATCTCCGATTATAGTGCCACCTCTAACAAACCCTACCAAACCTCCACCTCTCTTGACTTACCATCATCGTCCACGTCTATCTACAGTTCCAGATGATTCATGTCATGCACTAGACCTTACTCCTACTGCAGACTTTCTTGCTCCTAGCCAACCAAGTGCACTTAAAAAATATATGGACCACTCAAAATGCTAACCCACATTATACTTTCTTGAGTTATCATTGTCTCACATCATCCTATTATGTTTTTGTATCGTCTTTGTCCTCTATTTCCATCCCTAAGACTACAAGTGAAACACTTTCTCATTCGGGATAAAGGCAGGCTATGGTGATGAGATGTCTACTTTACATACTAGTGGTACTTGGGAACTTGTCCCCCTTCCTGCAGGTAAATCCATTGTTGGTTTCCGTTGGGTTTATGCAGTGAAAGTTGGTCCAAATGGTCAGGTTGATCGACTTAAGGCTCACCTGGTTGCCAAAGGATATATTCAGATATTTGGGCTCGATTTTAGTGACACATTTTCTCCCATGGATAAAATGGCATCTGTCCATATTCTTTTATCTATAGCTGCCATTCATCATTGGCCTCTTCATTAGTTGGATGTTAAGGATGTTTTTCTACATGGTGATCTTGCATAAGAAGTTTATATGGAGCAACCGCCTGGTTTTATTGCTCAGGGGGAGTCTGGTAGACTTGTATGCCGATTGCGCAAGTCATCCTATGGTCTAAAACAGTCTTCTCGAGCCTAGTTTGGAAAGTTCAGCTCGATAATTCAGGAGTTCGGTATGACTCGTAGTGAAGATGATCACTTTGTATTTTATCGGCATTTCACAGTAAATTTATGTATTTATTTGGTTGTTTATGTCAATGATATTGTTATCATTGGCAGTGATGAAAATGGTATCACTAGTTTGAAGCAACATCTCTTTAAGTATTTCCAAACTAAAAACCTTGGCAGATTAAAGTATTTTCTAGGTATTGAGGTTGCTCAGTCTAGATCAGGTATTGTTATTTCTCAATGCAAGTATGCCTTAGATATTCTTGAAGAGACAGGGATGATGGGATGTAGACCTATTGACACCCCTATGTATCCGAATGTTAAATTGCTTCTAGGACAGAGGAAGCCACTCAGTAATCCCGAAAGGTATAGATGACTAGTGGGAAAGTTAAATTATCTCACAATGACTAGACCTGGCATTTCGTTCCCTGTGAGTGTTGTAAGTTAGTTTATGACTTCCCCTTCTGATAGTCATTGGGATGCAGTTATTCATATTCTGCGACATATAAAGTCAGCGCCTGAAAAAGGACTACCCTTCAAAGATCGAGGACATGAGCATATCATGGGATATACAGATGCTGCTGATTGGGCAGGATCACCCTCTGATAGGCGATCTACATCCGGATGTTGTGTATTAGTAGGAGGTAATTTGATATCGTGGAAGAGCAAGAAACAAAGTGGGGTTGCTCGATCAAGTGCAGAGGTAGAATATCGAGCAATGGCTTCAACAACTTGTGAACTTATCTAGGTCAAGCAGTTATTGAGGGAGCTAAAATTTGGCAAAGTTGATCAGATAGAACTTATGTGTGATAATCAAGAGACCCTTCATATTGCATCAAATCTGGTGTTTCATGAGAGGACCAAGCATATTGAGATTGATTATCACTTTTTCAGATAAAAAAGTACTCTCAAAAGATATTTTTACAAAGTTTGTGAAGTCAAGTGATCAACTTGTAGATATCTTCACCAAGTCCCTCGCTGGTCCTCGTATTAATTATATTTGTAACAAGCTAGGTGCTTATGATTTGTATGCACTAGCTTGAGGGAGAGTGTTGGAATAGGAATAGGATTACATAGTTCTATTTAAAATTGAAATAGGAATAGTATGTTGTTTCCTAGTTGGATTTGGATTATGTTATAATGTCAATAAATAGGGTCTTTCTGTAGCAATATAAATCTACATATAAATACACAATTCAATAATATATTTTTCCCAATATATCTCACAAAATAGATGATGGATAAGTATGGGCTAAATAGTTCCTGATGCAAAATACCAAAATTAATATCCTATGAGATACGCAAGCATACATTTGTACTACAAGGGCAGCTGATCTCACCAAGTTGATTCCATGAAAATGCTCGAGTGTTCCCACATCAGTTGCAATAGCTGATAAAACTATAATACCTGTCAAGAGCAGCAAGGGTGTCTTCACCAAGTACTAATGAAATTGCTCTGAGAAAGTTCACAACTGAGATTAACCTGCTAGATGGAGACTTTCCACGCTTGACTTGTAGCAACACTCTAAACACAGGCCCATGATATGAGTAGTATGAGAAAAGTGGAATAACATGATAACCAAGCACTAAAGCCTCTCTAACAACTCCACCTATAAGCATCCACAGACCTATCTCATTTGAATATGGCAAAGGCCGAACATATGCTCTATAGGCAGTCAAAGACCTACAAAGAGAGAAAGAATGAATTTTAGGATCATCGCAGTGCAAAGAGGAGTCAGTAAATTTAAACAATTTCTTAGGAATAGCTATTACACATTAGTCCACAAGTAACTCATACTAACCCTAAAAGTTTTTTTGCTTTGTTTTAAAAAATTTAATAAGTATTGAGTCTAGCTGCTTTTATCAAACACCATAGATATATTCATCAATGAAAATATCTTCCATAAAGCCTTCTGTCATATCAGAGCCTAATTGTGTATAGTTTTGAATTCGGTCTACCTAAGGCACCATCTTAGTAATCAAACCTGGTATGATGAAGATTTATCAATCCACCATATATACAAACTTCTCTCAAACATTTGATGCAAGAAGGGGCATTTTTTGGAGTTTCAAGAGAATAACAAAGGAACAATATGTTTTAGCAAAGATTTTGAGGGGCATAGAAAACATTAAGTAGAACTCAACTGTTGAGGCCTATGACCACCAGAAGAAAGCCCATCAGTGGAGGTAATGTATACCAAGCCATCCAATTTCAAAGCATCCAAAGCAAGTCGTAAGTAACTGGAACCGCTATTGAAAGAATCCACATCTATAACGTCAAAATAATCCTTTCACAAGTAACACTCAGCCAGTAACCTAGTGGCAGGCAAATGATTAACCTCCCATCTTTTTCCTTCTCCAAAACCACTTGAGACCCGAGAAAGGTTTGCCCAAAATAATCTCCCTGTAATTTTCATTTGCATCAGTCGCCACGACGAAATCTGCCTTGGCCTCTGCTAAGTATCGGAAGAGAACGAATTCCACAGCCGCACATGGAGTTGAGAACTTGTAGGCTTCCGGTGATATTCCGGTAGAGGGCGGCGAAGAGAACAACGAGGTCGCAGGCAGTGGCGCTTTCGCGGTGGAAGAAGGTGTCGCCGACATCGAATTGCTGGGCCTTTTTCATTTGGTAGTGTGATATACAATATTGTTGGAATTTGAAGGATTTGATGTTTGGATAATCAGAGGTACATTTAAAAATGAATAGCGGTTTGAGAGAAAGAGAAGACATGCGGGAAGTGGTTAAGTGGACTCTACTACTTTTGGGTTCTTATGGCTCTTTTTATAACTCCAACAATTTACTTAGATTTTATTCATTTTCATTAAGATTTAAACATCTGAATATACCTTTAAAAGATTAAGATATTATCTTTGGATTTGAATATTGAATAATGGGAAAAGGTTTAAATATACCATCAAACTTTAACAAAAGATTTAACTCAAATATGTCATTGAAAGAGCTCATCCATGCCATTATATTTAAAAGATAATTTTGTAAAACCACATTTTACACATGACATGTTTTAATTCAGCCACGTCATTTAAAAAAACAAATTCCAAATAAAATTACGAAAAAAAATCACAAAATTAAGATTTTTTTTCTAAATTTTATTTAGAATTTATTTAGAAACAAATTCTAAATAAGAAAAAAATCCACCAAATTAAAAAATCATGTAGAAACAAATTCTAAATAAAATTAAGAAAAAAATCCAAAAAATTGAGAATTTTTTTCTTAATTTTATTTAGAATTTATTTTTTTTTTAAAATTTCATGGTTGAATTAAAATGTGTCATGTGTAAAAGGTGATTTTGCAAAACCACTGCTTAAAAATAATGACATGGATGAGCTTTTTCCTTAACAAGAATGACATATTTGAACCAAACTTTTAACGGATGACATAAATGAACCTTTTGTTAAAGTTTGATGACATTTTTGAGCCTTTTCCCTTGAATGATTAAGATTTTTTTCATGATAAAATAAAATGAAGCGAAAAGGATAAAAAGTACCACTCAATTTTAGTTTATTAGTTGATCTTGCCCCTACCGTTAAAATGAAGTTAGTAATTCCCTTCTTTTGTCTTGTTTTCTTATTTATGATTTTTTGTAAAATGGACTTGCACTTTTGTGTTGTTTGGGGAAGTGTTGTTTTATCTTTCACAGAAATCATTTTCATCAAAAAATAAAAAATTACTCTGACGTTAGTACTTTTTTACTGAATTCATTTTTCACAGCTAACTAACACCAGATTTTGTCCCCTGAAATTTTTCAATAAAATGATCCATTTTCTGGCAAAAAATTTTGTTTTGGAAAAATGTAGTGTTCTTTAATACCTCACACCCCTTTTTTTGTTGTCATTCTTATAGTATACGCTACTTTCATTAACCATTATGTCTTTTCCACTACTCCAGTAGACCATAATTGATAGTATTGTTTAAGCTCTCTCAACTCATCTTTTGTGTTCTTTTACTTGTATCAAGTATTTAATTTAAGTGATGATGATTTGAATTTTTCCATTGTCTTTTGCCCTTTGAATATATAGCTGCAATTCTTTTCAAGATGCTTCTTAAGTATATGCATAAGGACAAAGATACAAAGAAGGCGTCTTGTCAAAAGAGCTTAAGCTGAAGCTGAAGAAAAAACTGCTAAAATAAGGAAATTCATCATTGTTAATATGTACTTAAACACATCACTTACCTTATTGAGCAGGTTTGTTTTGGTCTTGCAAATTCTCTCATTCTTCTTCAAGAACATTTTTTCATTTTTATAGTAACTATTTCCATTAATGCCCTTCCAAAACAAAGCTCAGCTAGCAGTGATTGCTCATGATATGGATCCAATAGAGTTGGTTGTCTCGTTTCTTTCCCTATGCATAAAGATAGAAATTCTTTACTGCATTGTGTAAGATTTTAGGGATTATGGGTCGCATGTAGATCGACCGATCCAATCTTAACCGACCTGAGTATCTGGTTTATTCACAGTGATGCAGTTAACTGTCCAACCTTATTCTAAAGGATAAGAATGGACAATTGTTATCCTTTTAAGAGGTGATTGTAACTGCTCAACCACTTCCCTATTTTATGGGAAGGTAGTTGACTCATAGTGGGAGAGAGAAAGAAAAAAGTGGAAAAGAAAGTTGAGAAGAAGAGAAGCTACAGAGAAAAAAGTCAAGAAACTTTCTTTGAATACAAGCTGACTTCTAGATTATAAGATTGAATTGAAAAGAACCAATTAAGGATTTTGAATCGTTAATCCATCAAAATATACAAGAACATTTGATTTGTGAACTAGTATTTGTATTCCTAGAGAAATGGATCGTGATCTTAGGCAAAATTTGTTGGTGGCTTGACAACTCTCGTGAAATCTTCTTAAAGGTACGACCCTGGCTCTTACCCCGTCTATTTTGCTTACAAATGGTATCAGAGCATAGTTGTTTTATGATTGATTCTGTGATCATATGCATTGTTTGTCTATTTATAGTTCAATAGATGAATTATTGTTGATTGGAGTTTTTAAACAATTTTTTGAAAAAAACAAATTAGATTTAAGCCCATTTTGATGCTTGTTTAATGTGGTTTTGGGCATGACTTTTACATAGACCAATTCTACTCGTTTTGACGATTCCAAAATGATATTATAATAGCAAATCTGATTAAAAACGAGTGAAGGTCTTATGAAGTTTGGAGTTTTTAACTGCATTTTTTAAAATCAAATCTGCTTCTATTTTGCATTTTTTCAAAAATTTCCAGTTAAGTGAATAGCCTAAATTGTGTATTTCATGATCTATGTGTTTCAAGGTTTTCGAATATATATTATAATAGAAAATCGAATGTAAAACGAGTATGATATGATTCTTTGGAAATGACAGTTTCTTGATATTTTCTTTTAAGAAATAAGATGCTGTTCTTATTTTTTGTTTTGTAATTTTGGGCAGTGCTAGTTAACATTCTGTAATGACCCGTTAGGTCATTTTGAGAATCAGTCCCGTTGATTTCCCACAAGATTTATCTTGAAATATTTTAAATTGGTATTTTGGGCTATTCCCTAACTACTATTAGTTAGTTAGTGGGTAAATCTGGACAAGTAATTTAATTAGTGGACTAAATATTAATTTAATTAAAATTCTACATCATTTAGTACATATATTTTAGAATAAATTACTAAAATTTTAATACTTGTTTAATTTGAAAAAAAATATATAAGGAGAAGAAGAGCGAGGGTTTGGCGCGGCTTATGAACACGAATAAGACAACGGCTTAAGTTAATGCTTCAAGTAATCAAATTGAAATATGAATCTTAATTCTTGTAGAGATTTGTATTAATTCTTGCTACACATGGGTAAAAGCTTATAAGAAACTGGGTTTAAAAAGAAATATGCGATTTAAGTGGGGTAATTGTTTATCTATTAG
This sequence comes from Solanum clarkiae, assembly GCA_011800125.2. Lineage (NCBI taxonomy): Eukaryota > Viridiplantae > Streptophyta > Magnoliopsida > Solanales > Solanaceae > Solanum > Solanum clarkiae. The sequence continues at coordinate 9,981,370 of JAABOM020000096.1, forward strand.
AACCTGTATGTGTCCTTTTGGTAAGAGAAAAAAAGAATTTGAGGGTTACCAGACATTGATTTGCCATATGGACGCCATCTCAATTAGTGGAAGAAGGGATCACTATGATTAAGGTTCTAATATCTTGGCAGAAGTAATTGAAGATCAAATGTATTGAATTATACAAAATATCATTAGTTATATCATTTGAAGAAATTAAGACTTGATCTTGAACTTAAAAGTTTAGGAATTGACTGTGGAATTTATTTTGAAATCTTATTTTGATTATTATTTAACTAGATTATGGTGCTACGAGTTCTATTCGAAAGGGGAAGACTCAAGTGTTTGATTGATCATGATTTGAATAAGGCAAGTGAATTTCTTAACCTTTGTTAAGTATATAGAATCTTGTGCTTCTTGTGTGGGGTGTTGAGAATGATTGAGGTATTGAGTTTGTGTTGATGTTATACCAAACTATGTTATTGTGAACTGTGCATTGTATTAAAATAAGGCATTTTCTCATTATTGTGTAAACATGCCTATTTGCATTGACTTTTGTGACAAGTACTCTGCAGACTGAAAAATAATGAGAATTAAAGAGGATGTACCATATTCGAGGGACGTGTCGCACGCCGCGATAGATATTATCATTCGAGGGTCGTGTCTACGCCACAACAGATATTATGATTCGAGGATCGTGTCACATGCCGCGATAGATACTATGATTTGAAGGTCGTGTCGCATGTCACGACGAATACTATGATTCAAGGGACGTGTCACATGCCGTGACGGATACTATGATTCAAAGGTTATGTCACACGCCGCGACAGATGCATAGACTAGACGTCCCCCATAGGTCCCGGACTATGAGACAGCGAGTGTGTATCACTAAGACAAACATGCATCATTTTATTTGACATTCCATTGCATTGCATTACACCTTATTATCATTTATAAATATGTAAATGCGTTTTGTGAAACTTGTGATAGTTGCAGTTGATCCCTTGTGTTACTGATATATAATAGTTGGTGTGGTTATTAAGCTATATGTCATTACATTGTGAACTGTTAGGCTAGGCAGATTTTTTTTCATGTTGTAGTTGTGGGGGTTTGGTTAGAGTGTTGGGGGTACCTGTATTCTATATTACTTAATTTTGTATTTAGTAGTTCACTTGTTGAGTACTGTGCGTTTGGTGCTCACCCCTTGCTACAACAATTTTGTAGGATGCGAGCCCGATCTCTCTAGTAAGACTTTTCTCATTACAGGATAGAGCTTCTAGATTATTCTTAAGGTAGTTGCTTATGTCTTTAGCAGACCTTCAAGGAATCCATTATAAAATTATGTTCTATTTGAGAATAGACATTTGATACATGTATTTTATCCGACAATTCTATATTTAGAGGCTTGTATGTGACACCAGTCCTTGGGATAGTTGTAGTTTGGTATTCATATGATTAATTGTTGTATTAGTCTATTCATCTTCCGCAATTATTGTTATGTTTAGTTTAGTAAGTGTTAGGTTAACTTGCCTTAGTGGGTTAAGTGAGTACCATCAAGCGTGAATTTAGGGTCGTGACATATCACAGTCATCAGTACTCATCACCTCAGGACTTAGACTCAATCAAACATCATATTGAGACAATCAAGGCTCTAGACATTCCCCTAAGTTCATTATTCAAGTGTTTACAGAGAAAATTTGCAAGGGTTAAATCATAGTCACATAGTAATGGAGATATACAGCAAACATTGTACGTGATGATCATCAATTTAGGATGTAAAATATAGTTTAAAGCATAAAACCAAGAACTCAAGATAATATTCAAGAATTACATGCTAAAAATCAAGAAGCTTTCAAGAATCACAATTTAAGACTTTTTAAGGATCAATTATACATCCTAACTCTATCTTGGGCACATGGAAGGACAATCCCATGCTTTTGGGTAGCATTTACATACCTGGGAATGAAGATTTCTTCAAGGAATCAAATCTTCTCCGGGAACCCTCACTTGTCTCTCCTTTTCTTCTCTCTGACTTAGCATAGAAATAATAGAATTAGGATGGTTTTGGGTTTTAAAACCCTTTTGTACGAATTCACGCTTTAAAATCGACCTGGGGATATAAAAATATATTGGGAAGGACGAAATTGCCCTTTATGAATTAAAAAAATAAAATAGTTCCCTAATGCACTAGTGCGCGACGCGCACTAGTGTATTTTTACACTTCTTTGCAAATTCTCAATTTTCATCAAATTTTTGGAAAAATCTAAGTATGGTTCCGCATCCTCTACGTATCGTGGAAGGGGCGCAAAAACCTCACTGTTTTTATTTTCTTTCAAAAATTTAATTCACATTTTTTTGCATTAAAGTCGAGTCGAGACCATTTTCCAACTCAGTTTTTTGCATTGATCGCAAATCCAATCTCGTATTTTCCATCAGAGCTTGGGAAGATAAGTTGTGCGCACGATAAAATTTAGGGGCATTTTAGTAATTTCATAGGGTGTTACATCATCTCTCCCTTGGAATCATTTATCCTCGAATGATGAGTGAAGGCCGAACGAGGTTTCGTACAACCTCAGAATTCATCTCATTCCTCACTAAGGAACACTTGATTCTCCCTATCCCTCATCTATCTATCTCAGTCTTAGACTGGGGAATGAAATAAAACAATGCATCGACTTACTTGAAAGGAATACTCGGAACTGATAAGAATAAGAATGTTTACCTTCAACATTATCATCACTTGGCATGATAGATGCAGGTATTTAAGTTTCATCACTTCCTCAGCTTCCCACGTAGCTTCCTCAACGAATTGATTTCTCCATAGGACTTTAACGGAGGCTATCTCTTTGTTCCTCAATTTACGAACCTATTGGTCAAGTATCTGGACTGGAATTTCCTCATATGCTAAGCTGTCCTTCACACCCATACTCTCCATCGAAATCGCTAAGGCTGGATCTATCAAACACTTCTTCAGCTTAGATATATGAAACACTGGGTGAACTCCATCTAGCTTGGAAGGCAACTCGAGCTCATAAGCAACCTTCCCAATCCTTCTCACAATCTGGTATGGTTCGATGTAACAGGGACTCAACTTCCCCTTATTACCAAAACTCGTGACACCCTTCATGAGTGACACCTTCAAGTACACCCCATCATCTACCTCGAACTCCAATCTCTTCTTCTTACATCTATATGTGACTTCTGGCGACTTTGGGTTGTCTTCAACTTTTCTCGGATGACTTTCACCTTCTCGATAGACTAGTGTATGAGGTCAGGCCCAATCAACTCGGCCTCACCCACCTTGAACCAGCCAATCAGTGATCTACATCTTCTCCCATATAATGCCTCACACGGGGCCATCTGGATGCTGGCATGGTAGCTGTTATTGTACGCGAACTCAATCAATGGTAAATGATCATCCCAGTTTCCCTTGAAGTCAATAAAACATGCCTTTCACATATCTTCCAAAGTCTGAATAATGTGCTTTGCCTGCTCGTCTATTTAGGGTGAAAAGCAGTACTAAAATTTACCTTCGTACCCAATCCCTTCTGGAAATATTTACAAAATTAAGAGGTGAATTGAGTTCCTCTGTCCGAGAAGATGGACAAGGGAACCCCATGCAAGCTCACAATCTCTCAAATATAAAGTCGGGCATACTCCTCAGCGTATAAGTTCTCTGAACCACCAAAAAGTGGGCTGATTTCATCATCCTGTCAACAATCACCCATATTGAATCATGCTGCTTTTGGGATCTTGGTAAGCCGATAATAAAGTCCATGTTTATCACCTCCCATTTCCACTCCAAACTTTCAAAGTTCTGAGCTAACCCACACTCTTTATGGTGTTCAACCTTAACCTGTTGGCAATTGGGACACTTGGAAACAAATTCACCAATGTCTTTCTTCATCCTATTCCACCAATAGACTTCCCTCAAGTCATGGTACATCTTAGTGGAGCCAAGATGAATGGAGTACCTCGTACTGGGAGCTTTGGCCATGATTCCATCTCGAACAACATCAACATCAGGTACAGACAATCTCTCTTGGTATCTCAATACCCTATCTCCCACTTTGGAGAAGACCATCACCTTTTTCTTGTGAACCGCTTCTTTCAATTAGAGTAAGACAGGGTCTTGGTCTTGCTTTTCCTTTACCTTAGACACTAAGATGAGGCAGAACTATTCTGAACATTGACCTCTCCTTTGTTGTTCTCCTCAAGTTGTACTCCCAAACGAGCCAATCTATAAACCTCTTTGGCTAGCTCTCTCTTCCCCTCCTCCACATGGGCAGTGCTACCTATGGACATCCTGCTAAGAGCATCAGCAGCAACGTTAGTCGTACCTGGGTGGTAGAGGATGCTCATATCATAATCCTTGAGTAACTCCACCCACCTCCTATGCTGCAGGTTGAGTTCTTTCTAAATGAACACATACTGCAAGATCTTGTGGTTAGTGAACACATCCACATGCACTCCGTACAAATAGTGACGCCAAATTTTAAGGGTGAACACCACTACTGCCAAATCAAGGTCATGCATTGTATAATTCTTCTCATGGACCTTAAGCAGTCTAGAAGCATAAGCTATCACCTTCCCTCTCTGCATAAGTACACAACCCAATCCCACTTTGGATGCATCATAATATATCACAAAGTCACCCGTCCCATCTGGCAAGGTCAACACTGGCGCTGTAATCAACCTAGTATTCAGCTCTAAAAAACTTTTTCACATGCCTCAGACCACTGAAACTTGGCCTTCTTTTGAGTCAGCTTTGTCAATGGGGCTGACATAGAAGAGAAGCCTTCAACGAATCTGCGGTAGTACTCGGTCAAACCCAAGAAACTTATTATTTTCATGGGAGAAGTGGGTCTTAGCCAGTTCTTGACCACCTCAATCTTCTGAGTGTCAATCCAAATGCCATCTCCCGAAACAACACGGCCCAAGAAGGCCACTGACTTGAGACAAAACTCATAGTACGAGTAGAATTGAGATAGGTTTAGTCTCGGGAAGAACATGAATCCCAAAGTCAATCTCCCTATCAGGAGGGACTCCAGGAAGATCATTGGGAAAAACCTCAGGAAACTCATTCACTATCGGGACTGACTCAAAAGTAAGAGACTCAATATCATCAAACTTCACTTGCATAGGGTGATAAAAGCAACCCTTGGATATCAACTTCCTAGCTCTAAGATAGGATATGAATTTACCCTTAGGGGCAACAGAACTCCCTTTCCACTCTAAGATAAGCTCATTAGGGAATTAGAACTTAACAATATGGCTTCTACAGTCAACAGAAGCAAGCATGAAGCCAATCCATGCCCATGATTATATCAAAATCAACCATCTCTAACTCTATCAAATCGGCTAAAGTGTCTCTATGGTAAACAGACACCACACAATCCCTGTAAACTCTCTCAGCTAGGATAGACTCACCGGTAGGAGTAGAAACAGTAAAGGGCTCAATCAAACATTCTGGAAGAATCCCAAACTTACTAGCCACATAAGGGGCCCTAAAAGACAAAGTGGCACCCGGATCAACTAATGCATAGCAATCATAATAAAAGACTCGAAGCATACCCGTGACAACATCTAGTGCAGTCTCCTGATCCTGACGGTTACCCATAGCATAAAGGTAATTTCGTCGCCTGTACCCATAGTAGTAGCACCCCTTTGTTGATTACCTGTTGGAGGTGATGTCGAAGACTGTGCCCTACTATTCTCTTCACCTCGTCTCCTCTTCGGGCACTCCTACTAGAAGTGACTCGCCTGCCCACATAGGAAACAAGCATCCATGCCCAGATGACACCTATCCAAATGAAGTTTCCCACAAGTGTCACAAGGTGGCTATCCCCTCGGGCCCTGAGTCGTATTGGCCTTGTAATGCTCAGTAAAATTACCAAAATACCCCTAGAACTAAGACATGCACGTAACGCATCCTCCCAATCTCGAACGGGAAATTCGAAACTGGATTTATGATCAGCGTAAAGAATCATGTCGAAAAATGATCTCGACCCGATTTAAGAGCAACTGAGTCAAATAATTATTTTCACAAAAATTAGTGAGGATAAGCGATAGGCCCGCGACGCAGACCTATCACAGAAAATAGTGAGGGTACGTGATGGTTCCAAGATGTGAACCCAACGTACACCCACACTTATACTTTTTTTCCAAAATTTTGATGGGATTAAATTTTGAAAATTACATATACGCGACAGCTCTGCATCGCAGACCTGTCATTGCGACGTGCTACATCAAGTTTTAAAATTTTATTCTTTGGAGAGGCATTCAGGATTTTCCCCCACCTCTTTTTAACATGAACCACGACCCATCTGGGTTCTTTGGATGATCAAATAAGCCAAAATTGCCATTCTAAGTCCTTCTTTGTTATACTTGAATGATAGGGATTGAGAGAGAAGAAATAAGAACATAATATTGGGGAATTCTTGATGGTTGAATTAGAGAGCTTTGATCCCAGGTATGTAAGGCTAAACGAAAATATGAGATTATCTTCTCATGTGCCCCATAGGTGGTTTTAGATGGTTGATTGAAGGTTCTTGAGTCAATATGCATGA
>JAABOM020000096.1:9995353-10006545 GCA_011800125.2 Solanum clarkiae
AACCTCGTAAATTATTTGTGTTCTTTATTTTTCTCTACATCGTAAATTATTTGTGTTCTTTATTTTTCTCTACACAACACATTATTTATGGTACACATCGGATGAGCGCATGAAAGGTATTATTTGTCATTTTTGAGATTTTTTTTCTTTCGCCTTTGTGCCGTCACTACCTCCACCATAGTCACTAGTTTGCCGGCACCTTTCTTCCTTTTTTTTACCCCTCCAAACGCTTTCTTTACCACCATCATTCTTGTTTTTGACCTTATTTTTATTAGGATTACTAGCATGGCCACCGCCATAACGGTTATTATTTTGCCCATTATCATCATTTAGCTGCCTTTCGACATTCTTGCCACCATTTTGAGCAGATCTCTGCTTCAATTTCGATTTTTTCTCTTATTTTTTCATTACCATCAGCTTTCTTACCACCATTATTTCTGCCCATGTTAATCTATACATGAATGTTTCCACCATCATTACAATCATCATTGCCTCCATTGCCACTGTCATTTTCACCATGTTATCAAATACAGGGCTTAAAGTTCAAAATTTATCTTTTGTTGTTAATATTGTGTTTTGACATTAAATTGATATACATTTTTGTGAATGTATGGGCTTTTAGTAGGCTTTTGTTCCTCATTGTGTTGGAGGATTGGTGTGTCTATAGAAGAAGAAAGTTAAAAAAAAAAAAAAAAAAGAGGAAAGAAAATGATGGGTTGTGTGCTATAGGGGAAGTGTTTGAGGAGGGTGTGTAAGTTACAAATTTTTAATTTCTTCTTTTTACTCAGAAAATAATTTTCATTTTTCTTTTATTCTATAATACATTTTAAAATATTTTTTTGGACTCAAACAACACATGTCATTATTCAATTTGTCAAACTGCCATGTCATCGCGAGTATATCTCACTCACTTTATATTTATTGCGGATTGTCAAAAAAGTGTTCAGATGGTATAAATTCGAAGGGGTAGAGGTTTTTAATAGGTGCAAGTCTGAGTTCAAGTGTCTAAGTGAATAATGCAGACAAATTTAAGGGGCCACAGATGACTTAAGTCGTTTCTTAAAGAAAGAGAAAAACCATGTCCATATTCAAGAATTATACCAAAAATAAAAAACCTTACAAAAGACATGGTTTTCTATGAAAGACATCTAATCATCTATACAAATAGAAACCTCACGGGTGCATCAAAAAAGAAATAACGAACAAAGGGCTATTCTTTAGTTGTACACAAGCCCCCTATATATTCTTCTCTCTCTAAACGGTCCACATAAATGCAAGGGTCGCGACATCCATAGATGCTTCTTTATTTCATCCTCTCTGTTTATATATATATATATATATATATATATATATATATATATATATATATCAACCTTTCTAGAATGTGCGCAGTGCAAAGTTCATGATGCGGAACTCATTTCGTTCATCCTATATTGGTGTGACCCATCCAAAAGAAGTATCTTCCAAATAAATGTGAGCATGCATCTGCTCTCTATATGCATAGGTTTGTTGTTGTTTATCTACCCCTCTCTCGGATCTTTTATTCTTTAGGAATTAATAGGTGGGCAACTTATCTATCAAATTCTCATAATCCTGTAGCTTATTTTTTCAAGGAAAACAACTGTTCAACAGTAAGGTCATTTTATTTGGGGAAAGCATAGCAGTCAGTCTTGTGTTTAAACAGTAAACACCCATACAAGGAGCTCTTCATCATATGCCAGATACTGAAATAAGTAGCTTTCTAAGTTAGTATTTTTTTTCTGAAAAAGCAAAAGATGCCAATTGTAGATAATGAGAGAGGATAAATGAGAAACAAGGTACAACTAGACCTGCTGGCAGCCATCTGGTCCAGAAGAGTAAACTCGCCTACCCTGAACGCCAAGGGGATCTGTAAAAAGTGAAGAAGTTTTCATAAATTATTTTGAATAAAAAATTCAAACCATATACACACCGAAAATGAAACAAAAAAATGAGCTGAATCAACCAGGCAAGCCCAGAGACACAAAAGGTGTAGACAAGGGCGTTGCAAGGAATATAAAGCTCTTTACCTTGGTTAACAGCGATAACCTCTTTATTGGAAAGAATTTCTAAAGCTTCAGCAGTGATGTTTCTGACATCACAACCAATTATAAGCGGAGCCTACAACTCAAAACATAAAGTCAGTTCATGAAGAGTATTAAAGAAGACAAATCCAGTGTTTCTTTCCATGAATAGACAACATAAATAGACCTTTTTTCCTCACATATGTACCAGAACATGACAAATGATTGAAAAGAAAGGGAGAACAAATAAACTCATGCAGCATGACGGAATAGTAATGACAAATACATATTAAAACTTCCAAACATTATTGTCCCCCCTTTTCTGAATAAAAATTATCCAGTTCTTATCCATAATCATCTCCCTATTCTTATCCTTATCTATACAAGGATTACTAAAACTCACACACATATGCCATTTAAACCAGCATGTAATTTCACTGAAGATGGTTCCATCACATTTTTTTTGTCAGTAAGGAGAAATTATTTTGTAAAGGGACTGGATACAAAGTAGTCCATTAGACAAATAAGAAAAAGAAGATAGGAAACAAAAAACATAATTATGAGTTGCCTTCATCAGAGCCCAGATGCTAAAGTGTCCTTTGTACTCATGGTAATTCATGCCTCCATTTCCAACTTCTAACATATCAGGATCTGCCAGAAGATATCAAGAGTTAAATTTAGTCTTATCCATGCTTAAAAATAAAAAGAATCAGGATCATCACCTACCGTTCCATCCACCAGGTCCAGCATAGGAGGCCCACTTGTTATTGATATCAGCAATGCTTGTCATGCTAAAAAAGTAAATAGGTAAAAGATATCAGTCAGTATGATGCTTATTAGAGCTAAATAACATTTCAGGAAAAGCAAAAAAAATTAAGTGGTAGGCACAGCAAAAGAGCTGTGTTACTGTTAAGTTAAGCTTGCATGTTTATAAGTATCCAGCTGTGATTTCGTACTTAGAGTAGTGTTACAATCAAAATCTTCCAAGTTTTGAAGTCATACTTACATATATAAATATCTTTATTTACCATAGTGATATATGATTACAGAAGAAATAACAAAAACATCATGATGATATTTTTATCTTGCTTCCTAATATAATAATCAAATAAAGATGCAGTAACTTATAACCTTATCCATGTATCATTGATGTCTTCTGTTGTACGCCAACTGTTTCCAATTTTTCCTGCCCATAAGGCAGGGTCATCGACACCCCTGCCAATTTTGAAAACGAAAGCACTATGAGAGCTCTCAAGATGCTGTTTAAAAACTCCGACAAATCAAGAAAGTGCCTCAAAGTTACCATTCACAAAGTGCATAAAATACAGGTCGTCCAGTAGCATTAAGGGCATCACGCATAGGTGGGTATCTGGAAACAACCTCTTAGTATTCAGATCTAATTAGACAGTTAAAAGCCAATTAAATTAGACCTCACAGACTTAAGAGTTGAACCTTTTTTGTGGTGGAAGGCCTAGATTATAGCAGTTGTCATACTTCAAATAGTCAACACCCTGTGAAATTGAACAATCAGAATATTAGTTAGCAAATGCAAAGTAAAGCGTCTACCACTAAAAGAAATAAATGAAAAACAGTGCCAACACTAACATATTAACCAGTATTCACAAGTAAGAAAACTGTATAACTGGGTATAAGAAATGCAATTAACAATATTAGCTAGTAACTGTAAGCTTCTTCTTTATTTATTTCTTGGCTTAAGAAAAGATGTTTATTTCCTTGAATTCATATCAATCTTTTTTTGTTCTATGCTCTAAGTCTCTCTGACAACAACCCATTATGCTCTTGGATAACAATTGGAAAAGGCTATCATATCAACCAGAAAAAAAAAACAAGGAAAAGGCAAAGAAGCAGCTTAAGTGTATTCTTCTGTTAACATTTATCACCATTGTTTATCAATAAGTTGGGAGACAATTATTGAAATAATAGGATTGATGAAACAAAAAGGACAAAACTAACCCAAGATGCCCAAAGTTCTGCATCATTTTTTTCATGGAACAATGAACCTGGCCGAACTTGACAGGTAAAAATCCTACATGATCCAAGTAAGCGAACGGTGAGAAACAGGCAAAAGAACAGAACTCTTTATACCAGACAAGAAAATGTACTTTCATCTAATATTGACATAGTTGAAAGATAATCAGACCAGGTATTTGGGATATGTCCTACCCAGCATCAGAATAGACACCAAGTTTTAGTCCCTTTGAGTGCACGTAATCAGCTAGAGCCTTAATTCCAGAGGGAAAAGTTTTTGGGTCGGGAATCATTTCACCCTGCACAAGGAATGACAAATGATAAGCATCTCACACATCCAAAAATGGCTGAAAATGAAAGCTGAGCAGGAGCTCTTGGTCAGCCACAGTCTAAATGAGGAAATCAGTTTGCTCTTTCTAAACCAAAGTTCTAAAGTTAAAGGTCATCAAGGCATGAAAAACATGCAGGAATGGAGGCTCCCGGTGGAAGAATCCAGGTGCTTGCTAGCTGGCCTAGACACCACTTTCATAAAAAAAGAAGAAGAAAGCTGTTCAGGAATGACATCCTGGCTTAGAAATGTAGACACACCTTCAAATTTCGTGTCATTCTGGACCAACAATCATCTACAAAGAAGAAAGCATATCAAAATGTCAAGATGCAAACCTTAAAAGCGAAGTCAATCTATGTTCTTCACAAGCTTACCAATGTTTACATAAGTATAACCCAGGCTAGCCAAACCAGTTGAGATGAGTACATCAGCTGCCAAACAACACTTTCATGTGAGCTAATAAAACATTTAACAATTCTAGCAACTCCACTCCCACCCCCAAAAACAGCATCAGAAAGCAGCACAGTTAAGGCTTCCCAAACAGTTGAACAAACATCCTTCCTCCCCTCCTCCCCAAGCAATCCAAATAAATGAAAACCTTCAATCCTGAAGTATTCGCTCCCCAGGACAAGAGTGCAAGTCATTGAATGGAAATCCAAACAGAAAAAGTAAGTAAACTCATTTTAACTGATATGAACCTCTAAGAAAAGGACATCAAAGGAACTGTTTATTCATACACATAACAAATGAAATTCCCGTCAGTTAAAAGGGAGCTTTAATTTCTCAAAAACTCACTTATGGGATTACATTAGGTATGCTATCAAAACAAGGTGAGATGCTCAGATCATTACCTGTTTCCTTGATGACTGTTTCATTTATATTGCAGGCAAAAAAATTCCAGGTGCTCCATCTGTTCCATAAATATGATTAATCACATAACTATTTAACATATCAATATTCGGTAAAAGCACAAAGTAGTACAAACTTTCCGCAATTGTCAAGGGAAGGCATCTGCGATATCCCTACCATTTTGAAGCCTTAAATACAACTCCAAATCATTGATAGGCAGAGGATTAACAGTGAGGGTATCCAAATAAAGAGACTACATGGATTCAACTAATTCTTAGTTGTTATTTCATTTCCTAGCCACACAAAAATAGATAACTTTTCAAATAACAAGTGCTTGGAAATTTGAGAACTTCAGGAACAAACTGAATTACAGACGATAAAAGGATTCATTTTTTATAGAAAAAAGAAACATAAGAAGGAGAAAAGATACAAGAAGAGTTAAAAGTAAGTCACCCCATCTGAGGAGTTCGAGCCAAGCCATTGTCAATTTGAAGAAAACCATAGTTGGAAGTATCATAGAGTTGAGAAATGAGTGTGTCTTCAACTTTCAAGTAAGGATGAATTGGAAGCACTCTTGCCGTCACTGACATCAAAAACACCGTCAAAGACACAACAGCAAGAATGCCAGTGGACTTTGCCATTCTTGAATTTTGGATTTCTGTCCAGAATTCTGGAAAAACAAGTGGAAGTACTTATTTTTATTTTCTATAAAAAAGAACACAGGAAAAGGTTGAAGAGTTTGAAGGAGTTTTTTTTTCCTTAATCATGGATGAGACTAACCATCTAATAATATAAAAAGGGGTTCTTTACTTTTTTGACACATACAAATGAGCCATAGTTATTTCTTTTAGAAATAAAATATATTTTAGTAATTCACTGGTTCACTTTTAGTTTGTCAATTTTTTTCTATTTTTATTTTTATTGTCATTCTTGATAAATGTAGGATAATTTTTTTTTATTATACCCTTAATTTATTGTTATTAAATTAATATCTTTACAAAATTTAGAGAGTATATATGCTTGGAATCGTATCAACAACAACAATAACATACCCAATAAAATCTCAGTAGTAGGGTCTGGGGAGAATTAAATGTACTAGAAAGATTATTTTCTAAGAACCCTCGTCTCAAAAACTCATAAGCGAAGAGATTGTTTCCTATAAATTAATAAGGATAAAATGATAAAATTACTATATCAATAATTATTGTCTTAATAATTATACCAAATCAAAATTCGCCAATCAAAAAGGACAAGAGGAAGTACCAGGTCTTTGACAATAATATGGAGAACAAGTAATTAAAGTTAAAGGGTAAAAAAAATTGTTTTTTCTTAATATACTAGATATCGACGTCCGCATTGGCACGGACTCAATATTTATTATTTTTGTGTCTCAATTTTTGTGATATAAATAGAATTTGTCAAATATTATTATTTATAATATTTTTTTATACTTATCTAGATTCATAGTAATTTTTACGTAATTTTCTAATTAACTAATACATATTATTTTTTCTGTTTCCTTTTATGTAAAGTTGATAGATTAATTTCAATAATCAGTTGAATTTTTTATTTATTTTTAAAAAAATTTAAAATCAAGCATCTGAAGCAGATATATACTAATGGGGAACTGGCTGCTTAAGTAAGAAGTTGAAGAAGTCAGAAGCTACACCACAACACATCCACCAGAGAATTAATGAATCTACCAACTAAAGACATGAGAAAGATGTTGCGCCTAGGAACGAGGAAGACTCTACAAGTTTCTCGACAACATGTTAAGGCTATCACTTGCAATAAAATCCTCACAAATCTGATTTCTACTATTGTAGATTGTCATCTTGGTTCCTTACAGATCCATCTCACAATTGAACTCCACGAAACCCACTCCCTGATTTATACAACTCTTTATTAGAAACTTCATCAGTCAGATCATGGTTATAACTGCCATCTTCATCACTAGTTGTTCTTCTACTCTCCAAATCTAACTCAAAATCACTTTCCCTTGACTGTATATGATCCATAACTAACTCAAAGAGTCAGTTGTTTACCTTTCACCAATGCCTTTAGCTGATAACAAAAACATAAATTGGAAATGAAGTTACTAAAAAGCTAAGCCATTGTACAACAAATTTGTTCATGTTTTGCCACATCAAAAACACTTGCAACCTTTCACCAACTAAAGACAAAGAAAAAAGCTTATCTTTTTATTCATAAAACAAGAAACACAGGCACAAGACACCAAAACATTCAAATGAGCACTTCCTTCTTTTCCAATATAAATATATTTACTTGAGCCAAAATGGCTATCTAGTTTTAGACTAATAAGCAACATTATCCTACAACCTAAAAACGATAAGACATCTTCTCTCGTTCCACAAACTTCAAATGGATCTTTGAGAAACGCTATCATCAAGCACTCATTATTTATTGCTTTATAAAAGTACAACACACAAAAACACACATACATACAACAACATAACAAGTATAATTACACAAATGTATACGAAACTTCTCCCTGGTTAAGCAAGTAGAGAGGTTGTTTCTGACAGACCCTCGTCCTCAAGGAAATGAAAGCACAGACACACACATATATACCACTGTACAAACACAAACACATATCCGACATATGACTCACAATTTTATGTCTATCATGCAATGTGCAGAAGATCAATAAAAGCCTGATCTAAACCAGAGTCATGAAGATGAAAAAGCTGTTGTAACTGCCTTTGATAGGCAATAAAATCAGACATTTCAGGATCTCTATTAGATAAAGAAGAGGACCACCTATGTTGAAGGACCAATAAGCTAAATGAATTCACCAGAAATCTGCGGTAAACAATAGAAAGTACCAAGGAAACATAAAAGAAAGGTGAGCTACTCTTACCTCTAAGTTTTTCAACATAAGGTCGAAGATCGATAGCAATCTCATCTTCATCGGAATCAGATCCATCAAGATCTTAAACAATTTACAAAAGATAAGTCATTGCAGTGGTAAATGCAAATTCTCTAAAGAAACAAAATAAATGTAAATTAATTTACCTTCTTGTCTACAAATCTAATCTCTAGTACATAATTTTGCCTTAGCATTTGCAGGAAGAATAGAACTTCGAAACTTTCCAATGACATGACCTCCTATGCTAAATGCAGATTCAGAGGCTACTGTAGTGATGAGTACACTCAAAATATCTTGTGCCATTATTGAAAGTTCTGGATACCTTAGTTTGTTATCCTTCCAAAAGCCAAGTACATCTAGATTCGAATTTGTTTTGCAGTTAAGTTTAGCTTCTTTCAAATATAAGTCTAACTGAGTTTTACCTCTACTTGATTCTAATTGACTTTGAAACATATCAAACTCCTCAAATGAATCAGCCAATTCATTTCCACTACTACAACCATACTCCTTTGATAATGAAGTTGATAACGAGGTTATAGTAGGAGGTATCAAGTACTCTTTTGAATAATAACTCTAAATTATCTTCGATAACCTTCACTTTTTGATCACCAGTATTAGCATCAAGCTTTGAAAAACAAAACTTAACCAAATTCAACTTATATCAAGGGTCAAGAACCATCACTATAGATAAAATGATACTATATGACTCCCAATATTTCTTAAACTTCCTTAACATTGAAGTAGCCATCTCTTTCATCACTGGATCTTCTATTCTTGTGTTCTTCCAATAACATTTCAATTCTTCATATATTAGGAAGATACAAATTTACCGTAGCATACTTACATCCAGAAAATAAAGTTGTAATATCATAAAATGACCTCAAGAATGTAGCTATAATCTGAACCTTTTTCCATTCATCTTCAAAAAGGCCATGTTTAAAATCAGGATCCATCAAGTCATAATGAATATATGCCTGTTGATACAAAATACACTCTCAAGCATTTGATAGGTGAAATTTCACCAAATAGGCATATCTTGGCGTAACTTTTTGGAACATGGTAGATTAAGGTTACTAAGACACTATGCAAGTTTCTCTAATCTTATTTCTAAATTCTTGATATACTTAATACCTTATCTAATTTTTCCAATAGCTATATCAGCCTTCTCCAAACTGGCCTTAACAATTAAGTTAAGAATGTGATTTTCACAACAAACATGAAGAAACTTTCCCTCACAAACTAGTGAACGCAGCGAAGACAAATGGTTCTTCAAAACATCAACCACACCATTATTGCAAGTAGCATTATCTAAATTAAGGGTGAAGATTTTCTTTTCGATTCCCCATTCTTTAAGAATATTAATCAATAAATGACCTAAAGCTACACCCGAATGTGGAGGAGGAACATGACGAAAAATCAAAACTCTTTTCTGAAGAACCCAATGTAAGTCCACATAATGAGCTGTTACACACATATAGCCTTTGGATACTAATGAAGTCCACATGTCTGATGTCAAACATACCCTACTAGAAATCAAAGCAAGCTGACCTTTTAGAAGTTCTTTTTCTCTTGCATACAAATTCAAGATATCTGACTTGTCTGTGTTTCTTGATATATGCCTCACCATTGGATTTAAATATGAATGACTGTCCCTGATGCCTTTATGCTCTACAAAACTAAAAGGATAATTATGCTTACATATAGCCAATGACATTTTCTCTCGATAAAGCTTCTGATCTATTCCAATCAAACTATCACAATCAGCCTCATGGAGGTGCTCATCAGTCAATCAGTCTCATAAAAACTCTCATCATCTCATCAATCAATATCTCAATTAGTAGCTCAAGGCTTAGAACAATCATTAGGAAATGATCGAATAGACAAATCATTAGAGTTCATTTATGGGGACTCATAGGACCATTAAGTACTATCAACCTATCATCATTCTCCCATCCCAATAACAATCACAATCAACATTCTCAAATCAAGACTCTAGACTCAATTCCTAGGTTCGTTCATGCATGTTTTCAAAAGTTAATATATAGGGTTTATACAATATCCCATTGAAAAGTTTCAATTTAAGAAAACAAGTTTATGATGACCATCAACATATGAAAATACATATAATGTTATAAATTTCAAGAAAAACCATCAAGAATCATGTATGTAGACTTCTTAGACTCTCAACTCTTCTATGATCATCTATGGGGCACACGAGAGAACAATCTCATGCTTTTAGTTTGGCCTTACATACCTGGATATTTGATATTACAATCGAAATTTAATGAATACTAGCTTTCTTGGAGAAAATCCTCGAACTCAATAGTTCTTTTAGAGTGGAAAAACTTGGAAATACATTGTTTGAAGGACTTCTCTTTGATTCTTGAATTCGTGACTTAGAATATTTAGAGTTCTTGATGAAGAACCCTAATGCTTAAAAACGAAGAATCAAGAAATCATTTCTTGGAATTCTTGAATTCGTTTTCTTGAAACTCCAGATTATGATTTAAGATTCTATAAGAGATTCATGAGTAGATAAAGAAATATGGGTTAGGTAGATTGAAATTTAGGAAGAATAACTTATCTTGAGGATGAATCTTGAAAGTTAATCCTAACTTGATGACTTTTTTTATGATTCTTGAGCATTTATGTTTAGGAGTGACGAAGAGGGTTTTACTTGTGAAGAACTCACATTTTCTATGTTTTGGGACCTTAAATAGACCCCAAAGGTTTTAGGATAAAAGTACCTTCAAAATAAAATGAAATGACATCATTTAGCTTATCTAGAAAGGGTTCGCGTCAAGTTTACGACGCCGAGCTATCGCAGATCTTCAAACAACTCTGCAGGTCTTCAGTAAATAGGTCATAACTTTCTACTCCAAACTCTGATTAAGGAGAAATTGGATGTGTTAGAAAGTTAATTCAAAGATCTTCAATTTAATATATTTTGAGTCAATGGTCATTTGAATTTGACCCTTTTATCAACTCATATGAAAACTTAGTCGGTAGAAATTCTTTTGTTAGATCCCGTAAATAATTCAACTGGAGTAAAAATGACTCATGGAAAATTTCGTAAATATTGTGAAAATTTCAT
>JAABOM020000096.1:10006645-10047996 GCA_011800125.2 Solanum clarkiae
ATTTTCTTTTCATATATATTTTTTTCAACTTATATTAAAATAGAAAACCCTACTAACCTATTTTAATAAGTATACTATAAGTAGTATAGGATTTAACTAAATTATCACGTTAACCCATTAAGTAATTTAATTATCTAAATTATCCCTAAACTAGATAACAAAAGTTATAGAATAGTACAAAAAAACTTCTTTTTAAAATTTATAAAATATTTTTTTTAATCAAATAAGACACTTTAGTTCTTAAAACGACCTAATGGGTCGTTACACTGACCTACTCCATGGATCATTGTACATTGGACTTTTGCCTGCTGGTTTTTGCAGAAAATAAATAAATTGGGCCACTAGCGCAAGTTTAATTAAAAAAAGTCATTCGAAAAAGTAACAACTATCACAAAAATCACAATCCTTCGAAAAAGTCACAACCCTTCAAAAGAGTTATAACCTTTTTAAAAAGTCATAACCATTCGAAAAAGCTATAACTCTTCGAATTTAAAAAAAATCATAACTCTTCAAAAAAAGTCACTCCTCCTTGAAAATGTCACACCCTTTCGAAAAGCCACAATTCATAACTCTTCAAATAAGTCACAACTTTTCAAAAAGTCACAACTACTTGAAATAGTCACAACCTTTTGAAAAAGTCACAATCCTTCAATTAATCTCTTTAGAAAAGTCACAACCCTGCGAAAAAGTCACAACCTTTTGAAAAAGTCACAACCTTTTGAAAAAGTCACAATCCTTCGGAAAAGTCACAATTATTTGAAAAAGTCACAACCCTTCAAAAAAGTCACAACCCCTTGGAAAAGTTATAACCATTCGAAAAAGTCACAACTATTCGAAAAAAGTCACAATTTTTTGAAAAAGCCATAACCCTTCGAAAAAGTCACGATTCTTCGAAAAAATTACAATCCTTTGTAAAAGTCACAACTCTTCAAAAAAGTCATACTTTTTCGAAAAAGTCACAACTCCTTGAAAAAGTCATAACTATTTGAAAAAGTCACAATTCTTCAATGTGAAAAATTATCTTCTTTTAATATAACATAATTAGGTAAATATAAAAGAACATATAAAATATATACTAAATTGAATATTTATCAAATCAATATTTATCTTTTTTTTTCCATCTTATACTTGCATTTTCTTCAAATTCCTCTATATCAATTTTCGTTGTATCAGGTATCTTTAAATGTTATAAATTGTTATTGTATCAAGATTCTTAGTATCAAATTAACTAGGGCATAAAAAAGGTAGTTGTTTCAAATTATCTTATATGTAAATTTCTACTATCAAATTATATCTTTTAAAATATATGTATCAAATGATCTTTTATATTTTTTGATGGTATCATTTATCTGGTATCAAGTATTTTTGGAATATAGTTTGAATTTTTGAAACTTTTTTTAAAAGAATTATATACAATCTCTTCTTTTAAAGAAAGAATCATGTATTGTATCAGGATTTGCTTCTGATTTATTATTCTGTATCAAGAATCAAATATTATTTTTATAATTTTTAAAACAATGATAAAAATTTAAATTTAAAAATAATTGAGAAAAGATTTTATTGAACAACTGAAAATAGGTGGATTATGATGATATTCATTAGAATACATAAAATTAGGAGTGAATTTAGAATAAAAAAAAGAGGACTGTGAAACTATATACTATGTATCTGAAAGATGGAGAAAGAGTAAAAATAAGGAATTTCTGTAACTTTTTCAAACATTAATGATTGTTAGAAATTATGATAAAATATATTATACAATTGTGTAATTTTTCCAAACAAAATAACATATGCAGTAAAATTTTACAAAGTAGGATCTAGGGAAGGTAGAATGGACGTAAACGTTGCCACTATCTCATGGAGATAGGCAGACTATTTTCTAAAGACCCTCGGCTCAAATGTATCAACAGTAAGTGAAAGAAAAAAATAATACATATAGAATAATTGCAAAAATGAAGAGTAATGTCAATTCTAGCTACAAGAAGGAAAAAAAGACAATAGAAGTATCAGAACTATCAAAAAACTGTAACAACACAATCATACATAATAGCATGACTAATCTAATAACAAATCTAAAAACCTTCACAAGGAAAGATAATATTCTACCCCTACTAACTTTCTACCCCTAATATATGACCTCCACTCTTTTCTATCTAAGATCATGTCCGTAATGATATGAAGTTGTCCTCTCCTATTTAATCACCTCTCTTCAATACTTTTTTGATCTACCTCTACCCCTCCACACAACTCTTAAATCCAACCTCTTGCACCTCCTAACTGGAGCGTTGACATACCTCCTCTGTACATGGCCAAATCATCCCAGTCTCACTTCTCTCATCTTGTCTACCATAGAGACGACTCTTACCTTCTCCCGGATAACCTCATTCCTAGTCTTGTTCCTCCTAGTATGTCCACACCTTCATCACAACATCCTCATCTCTGATCCGCTACATGCATCTTCTGAACATGTGATATTTGACTGGCCAACACTCCACCCCTTATAACAAAGACGATCTAACCACCACTCTGTAAAACTTACGTTTAAGTTTAGATGGTACCTTCTTATCGCACAATATTCTAGTGGCCCAGCTCTATTTCATTCTTGCTACCCAATGTGATACAAGACATCATAATCGATCTTCCCACTCTGTATGACAAACCCAGGATATTTAAAGTTTTATCATTTGGGAATAAGTTTAGCGACAAGTCTCACTTCCATGTCCACATCACCCACCACAACATCAAATTTACACTTCAAGTATCCTATTTTGGTCCTGCTCAACTCGAACTCCAGAGTTATAAAATGTAATTATTAGAATTAAGAGAATATACATTATGTTTGAACCTTCCAACCTATTTGGCAAACTTTGAGTTAGAATGCTGAGAAGAAGACCATGAGAAACAAAGAAAGGAGACTTAATGATTTTGCTTCATATACCAAATTAAGCAATATGATTACTATCGTTCTAGTTTAACCACAATAGAGATGGCTGCTATGAGGTAGCCAATGACATAACCACGTTGTCACTAATATGCAATAATTCTTTCCAAATTTTAATTAAAAAATACAAGCTAAACTTTGTGCTAAAAAGATGAAGTTAAAAAAGGACGGTGTGATCTCCCCCCACGTACCCCATAATCTCAATATTTGAGGCATATTACTGCTTATAGATGGAGTTTCTTGACTACCAAGAAATAAAAATCTCTTTACTCTCCTATAATTGCTTGGAAACATTATATAAAAGTATATATACCTAGACCACAAATCACAATTTTATATGTACAATAGCTACCTTAATTTGATTTAATATCTTAAGACAAATCAATAATGTGCTCATTTGATTGAAATGGAGGGGTTCCATCTTCCATTGATCAACAGTAGCCCAATTGATGAGAACAATCACAAGTTTGTTTGGGGCCAAATCTTGTACAAAAAGAAAAAAGAAGAGGCCAAATCTAACGTGTTTAAGTTCCCCTTGCTAGCCATAGTAGATATATCAAACTAGTAATATTATGTTTTTGCTTTTGCAGTAGGTGAGTTTTGAAAGTTTTAGAACCAGAGAGTTAGAAATGTAAAATAATGGAGCATGAAATAAGAAAGAAATTATTCGATTTGGCCCTCCAATTGGGAAAAAGTAAAGTATAATAAGTGAAATCAAGAATGGGATGTCGTCGTATCTGGAAAAATGATCATGCAAAATAATATTACTATAAGCTAGCTTCCCCAAGTCATATGTGGCAAGTAAATTTATATTTGGACATAAAGGGTTGGTCTCCCCTCTAGTGTAATCATCAACTTAGCATTTTCTTTGTCTCTTCACATCACTATGATTATTGGCGTGTTCATAAATTACACACTATAAAAAAAGCATTTCCTTTTATACATTTGCATCATCTTAATAACATCAAGTCCTCATTTCCTTTTCAATGAAAATCAAAGCCAGTCTGATGTTGTTTTTATTTCTGTTCTTGTTCGTTAATACATTTTGGGGCTGAAGCTCACGATTGTTGTGGGGGACGTTGGGCTAGTCCTATGACAAGGGCATCTGGAACTGAACAAATTAAGGCAACAGAGGATTATGCTGGACACAACAATGTTTTTGACGATGTCTATAGACAACATCAAGATATTCCAAGCCCTGGTGTGGGAAATTGATCAACTCAAAGCATCTAAGTCTTCACATAAACTTTTGTCTTATTACTATTAGGTAGTACATATATGTAAAAGTTATATTTTTGAAGTTTGTGGCATGTTCAATTACATTATATTAATAGTCCATATGGAGGATTATTTTTTTCTTGTGGGGGTATAATGGGTACTAGCCTAATCTATTATTAGTATTTGAATATTTTGCCTCTTATGTATATTATTATACTGCAAGTATACATATATGTAAAATATTTGTTATGTTTATTCTTGTGGTGACTCGGGCCTGAAGAAATTCTCAAATGTACTCATGCAGTTGCTTTATTGGAGCTCTTTACTTATTTTTCCTAGTGCTACTTCTTTTGGGATCATAGATCATTCACTTTTTGAAACTCCATCATTATATTAGATTTATATGTCTGTACTGGAAATGGACAAAACTGCCCTTAAAACATGTGAAATAAACAAAAATGTTGTTAGATAGTTTGATGAAAAATGTTTTTGCCGTTAATAATTTCGTCTAAAAATACTCTTATTATTATTAATGGGTTAAAAATACCTTTTTCAAATAACTATATTACTCCCTCTGTTTAAAAATAAAAAGACCTAGTTTGACTTGACACAGAATTTCAGAAAATCAAAAAACCTTTTCAATCTTTGTAATGACCTTGCTGGTCATTTGTGAGATTATCTATGAAAATTATTATTTTGCCCTTTCATAAGTTACTTTGAACTTAGTTCGAACTATCTGTGTTGTTGGAACTAAGATCTTGTGTTTTAAAAGTGAAAAATATGAGTTTTGGCATTTTTGGAAGCTTAAATTGTTGAAAAAGTGAGTTTTTGTACCATTCGAAGTTTCGGATATCGTATCGAAAATCTGTCAATTTCATTAGCTCCAGAATATCGAACATGGTCTAGGAGAAATTAAGGAACTGAATTTGAAGTTAAAACGGAGATTTTAGACAAAAGTTGAGGAGTCTGATGCAGTAATCACAAATATTATTCTTATCTGGTATCGGATGGCTACTATTTTGTTTGACTCGAGCTCTACTTATTTTTATGTTTCAGTAAATTTTACCTTGGATTTTGATATATTTTGTGCTCCCATTCATGTTTCCACCTTAATCGGAGAGTGTGGTAGTCACTTATGTCTAACGTGCTTGTTTGATTTATTTATGAGTTTTCAAAATTGGTTTGATTTGGTAATCTTAGATATGATAGCTATTGATGTGATCCCAAGAGTAACTTAGTTTTTCCTTTATCATGTTGTATTTAACTATAATGTTAAGATTGTGACTCTAGAGATTTTGAATAGGGAAAGGTTAGAGCCGGAAGAGGTGTACAAGCTTATATCAGAGATAGAAAACTAGTGAGGCAGGATTGTTTGGCTTAGTTGGCTTATATTCATGATGTTGATGTTGAGTCTCCTCTATTGAATCAATTCCTGTAGTATTCAAGGAAATATTTTCGATGGATTTGCCTGGTATGCCTCCAAATAGGGATATAAATTTTTACATTGACTTGGAGCTCAGAACTAGCCCAATCGTTATTCACCCTTATCGTATGGCTCCAACAAAGTTAAGGGAGCTTAAGGTTCAAATTCAAGAGCTCTTTGATAAAGGTCTCATCTGGCCTAGTACTTTCCAATGGGGTGCTTCGGTCTTATTTGTCAAGAAGGAGGATGGTAGTATGATGATGTGTAAAGATTATTAGTAGTTCAATAGGGCCACCATCCGAAATAAGTACCCATTGCCTTGTATAAATAATCTCTTTGACTAGTTGCAGGATGCATCAGTGTTCTCTAAAATTTATCAAAGGTCAGATTACCATAAGCTAAAGACTAGGCCTAAAGATGTACCTAAGACACGATTTAAAACTCAATATGGAAACTGTGATTTTTTGTAATGTCATTTGGGTTGACCAATGCACTTGCAACCTTCATGGGTTTAATGGATGAGTATTCAAATCAGTCTTGAATTTATTCGTGATTGTGTTTATTAATGATATTTTAATCTATTCGGAGAGTAATAAAGAGCATGCATATCATTTTTATATTATTCTAGATGTCCTGGGAAACAAAAATCATATGCTAATTTTTTAAGTGTGAGTTTTGATTGTCTTCATTGGCCTTTTTTGTAACATTCAGTAAAATTACCAAAGTACCTTTAGAACGGAGACATGCATAATGCATCTTCTCAAGCACGGATAGAAAATTCGAGACCGGATTTGCGATCAACGTGAAAAATCGAGTTAGAAAATGGTCTCGACCCGATTTAAGAGCAACCAGGTCAAAAAAAATAATTTTCGCAAAATTTATCAGAAACATAAGAGTACGCAACAGGGCCGCGACGAGGACCCATTGCGGATCCACACTTATATATTTCCTCAATTTTTCGACGGGATTAAATTTTTGAGATTCACACGTGCGCGACAGGTCCGCATCACGGACCTGTTATCCTGACATGTTTTAAAAATTTTAAATCTTT
Source organism: Solanum clarkiae (assembly GCA_011800125.2). Classification (NCBI taxonomy): domain Eukaryota; kingdom Viridiplantae; phylum Streptophyta; class Magnoliopsida; order Solanales; family Solanaceae; genus Solanum; species Solanum clarkiae. The sequence continues at coordinate 10,013,279 of JAABOM020000096.1, forward strand.
TGAGGGGCATTCTAGAATTTTTCTCACCTCCTCTAAACTTAACCTAGGACCCATATAGGTCGTTTTGAGGAGTAAATAGGGTCAAAAACTCATTCTAAGTCCTTCACAATACTTGAAAGTTAGGGCTTGAGAGAGAGAGAAGAAAGAAGAACGTGAGATTGGAGAATTCTTAATGGGTGATTTGAGGAGCTTTATCTCAGGAATGTAAGGCTAAACGAAAGCATGTGATTATTCTCCCATGTGCCCCATAGATGGTCATAGATGAGTTGAGGGTCCATGGGTCCCCATATATGTTTCTTGAAATACTTTCTTGATTATTTCTTGAAAATTATACCTATTATATGTATTTTCATATGTTGATGATCATCATAAACTTGTTTTCTTGAATTGAATACTTTTTATGAGATATTGTATAAACCCTATATGTTAACTTTTGAAAGCATGTATGAATGAACCTAGGGATGGAATCTAGAGCCTTGATGTGAATATGATGATGGGAATCTTGATGTGAGTATAAGGTTTTTGAGTTTGATGATCCTATGAGTCTTCATAATTGAGTTCTTGATGTTATGTCTAAACGACTTCTTCTAATTGATGATATGAGTCCTTGAGTTCTTAGAGGCGAATTGAGTGTATTGAGATGAGTTAAGTCCCTGAAATAATAGAGGACACTTGAGTTTGAGTTAATTAAGATGAATTAAGTCCCTGAAATAATAGCAGACCCTTGAGTTTGAGTTAATTGAGATGATGAGAGTCTCCATGCGACTAATTGAGATGATGAGAGTCTCGATGAGACCAATTGAGACGATGAGTGCCTCCGTGAGGCTACTTGAGCTGGCGACGAGGAGTCTTATCAGTATTGAGTCTTGGGAGAAGTATCGAGCACCGAAATGAGTAAGAGTGAGTTGCATTTGCACTCATTACCTACGCCGCCCAGCGCAAGAGAGGATTGAACCATTACATCTCATGGTCCCCTCTCGAGTTTATATCACTAAAATCAATAGAGGATGGTAGAGTTCAGATTCCTTGTGGATCATATTCGTTCCATACCTGGAAAGTACAGGATGACTGTGAAAACATCAGTGTGATTGTTGTACAACCTCTGGCTCATAAGTGGTTGTTGTCGGTTAAGAGAAACTCCCAGAAAGTTTCCAAACTGAGTAATCTGAATCGAGATGAGATGAGATGATGAGATGAGTTAAGATGAGATGAGTTGAGATGAGTCCTTCTGAGATGAGTTTGATGTGGTTGACGAGTTGATGGGTCACTTGTCTACTCTTTATTCTTGCTTTAAATAGACATTTGATATGTTAATTTTTACTATCCTTGATGTTGATTGTTGTTTCTATATTATTTTACTTGTTTCAGTTTCACTCAGCTATTTTACATACCAGTACATTTCAAGTATTGACGTTCCCTTTTGGACTGCATCTTATGATATAAATACGCAAGATAGAGGTCATCAACAGGTGAATCGTTAAGGACCTTCGAGCTTTCAGCAGATTGGTGAGCCTCTCCTACTTCGGAGGATTCATTACATTATTTCTATCATGCTTTAGAGTTAGTTTTGCTTATCTTTTTATTTTGATTGAGGTAGCCATGGGTCTGTCATTGGCATCACTTAATAGTGATAGAGGCTTTATAGACTAGAGTCAGATGTTGGAACTTGTGAGCTAGTTTCTTTCAACTAGCCTTTCATTATATTATTATTTGAGTCTAGAAGAATTGATGTGCCTATTTATTCCTTATGTCTTCCGCTAATTTGTAAAATGTGTGAATGGACAAATGTGATGAGACCAAGTGATTCACTTGGGGACTAGAAAAAGTCTCTGGGTGTCGGCCACGTCTTGAGTCCCCTACCGGGGCGTGACATTTTTGGGGCATGTTATTTCCAAAGAAGGTACGATGGTGGATCCCTAAAAGATTAAGGTAGTTAAAAACTAAGTTTGGCCTAGCTTAGTAACTGAGCTCAGAAGTTTTGTAGGGTTTGCCAGCTATTATTGGCAGTTCATAAAGAATTTTACTTTCATTACCACATACTTAAAAAAGATTATCTAAAAAAGATGTACCATTTTACTAGAGTGATAAATATGAGAAGAGTTTTTTAAAGCTCAAGACCCTTTTGACTGCGACACTGATCCTAACATTGTCGATCAAAGGTAAGAGTTTTATTTTTAATTGTGATGCTCCACATTTGGCATTAGGTGTTGTGTTGATGATGGACGAGAATGTCATAGCTCATGCATCACAACAGTTGAAGGTTCATGAGAGAAATTACCCGATACATGACTTAGAGTTGGCGACAGTAGTATTTGCTCTCAAGATTTGGCGACTCTACCTCTATAGTGTCAAGTGTGAGGTGTTTATGGATCATTGCAACCTACAACATATGTACACTCAGAAAGAGTTGAATCTAAAGAAACAAAGATAGAAGAAGCTACATAAGGATTATGATATACCATTCAGTATCATCAAAGTAAGGCTAATGTGGTGGCAAATGCATAACTTGAAAACCAACTACTATTGGTAGTCTAGCTTATTTGTGTCCAACCAACCGTTGGCTAGGGAAATTCAGATGTTGGAAACTAAATTCATGAAGCTAGGTGTCTTAAATAAAAATGTGATGCTACCTAATATTGGGGCTAGACCTACTTTTTATCGAGAAGATCAAGACCAAAAAATTCAAGGATGAGAGTTTGAATTAACTTAAGAAGAACATAGTGTTTGGAAAGTCATAGGGTGCGACACTTGATGCAAGTGGTGTGCTCAACTTTAGAGGAATGATTTATATTCGTTGAGTGAATGGCATAATTCAGAACGTATTGATAGAGGCTCATAATTTGTAGTATTTTATTCATCCAGATGTAACTAATATGTATTAAGATCTAAAATGGCTTTATTGGTGGCCTAGCATAAATAAAGATATAGTACATTTGTGGCCAAGTGTCAAAATTATCAATAAGTAAAGTATTAGCACTAACGGCTAGCAGGTTTACATCAGAGAATGCCTATTCTTGAATGAAAGTGGGATAGGATAGGATAGCTACGTATTCCATAGTGGATCGTCCTAAGCCTTGGGAAAGTATGACTCCATTTGAGTTGTGGTTGATAGGCTGACAAAATCATCCCATTTTATTTTGATCAGAGTGGATTATAATGCCCAACAGTTAGCTAAGGTTTACGTGAAAGAGATAGTAAGACTACATGCGGTATCTCTTTCCATCATCTCAAACCATAATATGCAGTTTACATTGAAGTGTTGGGGAAAATTGCATGAGGAGTTAGCTACTCAACTCACTACTAGCACAATTTTCACCCACAGACTAATGGGCAGATGGAGATGGCGATTCAAATGTTGGAAGATATATTGAGGACATGTATAATTGATTTTGGAGGCCATTGGATAAGTTCTTGACATTATGTGAGTTCTCCTATAATAATAGTTATCACTCAAGCATAGACATGATATCCTTTGAAGCACTATATGGGAAGAGATGTAGATCGCTTAAAGGATGATTTGAGGCTAGAGATATGAAATATTTGGGGGTTGATTTGGTAAAGAATGCTCAAGATAAGTTAAAGAACATCCAAGCTTCTAGCAGCCCAAAGTTGACAAAAAGAATCTAGATCATAATGTAAGGAACATAATGTTCCAGATGAATAAAAAAGTTCTTCTAAAGGAATCACTTATAAAAGGTATTATGAAATTAGGTAAGAAGGGAAAGCTAAGTCTTGACCATATTGGCCCATTCGAGATTTTTTATTGCACAGGGCTAATGACTTATATATTGGCTCTACCATCTAGCTTGTATGGAATCCATCAAGTGTTACATGTGTCTATGTTGAAGAAGTACCATAGGAATGGAGATACATTATTAGGTGGGACTCTATTTTATTTGATAAGAACCTTTAATATGAGAAAGAACTTGTTGCAATTCTTGATCATGATGTCCAAAAGCTAAGACCAAGGAAATTAAGTCGGTAAAGAATCAATGAAAGCATCATCCAATTAAGGAAGCTACTTGGAAAACTGAGAAGGACATGTGAGGCAATTATCCTCAGTTTCACAATGACTTACGTACTATGCTTTTCACACCGTAGCCTAGTTTTTTTCATTTTGATGAGTCGATGATAAGTGATGAATAAATTTGTATCTATTATAATGTCTGAACCCCATCACTATGTCTAGATTAATGGTGAAGGAATTTGGGCCAAAAGTCTCTTGAGTAGTAACTTGAAAATTTTTGAGCTCTAGTCCAGATATGGATGATATTTAAGTCAGATAAGTTATGGGGTAATCTAATAATGGATTGAGATCTGGATTATGAATTTTATTATTTGAGTTGACAACTAAGAAAATAAAGAGCCTAAATGACTTTATGGAATCAAATTCGAGTGAGAACTTCCAAAATTAATCTGGCGTAAAGCGTTGATTTTAGAATAAATATTTATTTTAATCAAATTTACATAGTATGTATGCTTATTTTGATGATGTATAACATTTCACTATTTATTTTGTATATGTTTATCATGGATTTTGTATATTTTATTAGGTTGCATTCAATTCAAATGTACATTTTGTAAATTCACTTGTTCTTTTTTTATTATTTTTTGTATGTATTCATATTTTAAAATATATGCAATTTAATTTGTCCTTTTAGACATAGCCAAGAAGTCATATCATTAAATAAATATTTATTTTAATCAAATTTACATAATATTTGTATACCAAATTATTTTAATACCATCATATTGTATTTTTTTAAGATTGATTCATTTTTACAAATTCAAATATGTGCAAGTTAAGTTTGTATTAGTTTAAGGATAATTATTCAAAGTGTATCCAAAATCATTAATCCTTTGTTCTTTAGCATTATATACAAAAATTAACATTTGTATCCACTTTTTTTTTTGGGGGTAAGTAAAAGTTTTACTTACCAAAGAGCATTACAAGCCGCCATCCAGTAGGTATAGACATGTCTACCATCCTTGCTACTCAACATTTAACTACATTAGCCATACTATGGGAATACATGTAGATTTTGTAATCTTGGAGCTCTTCTAGGATATCTACTACCTCTTTCATGAACTTCTTGTATGATATGCCTTATTAATGTATCATCGCTTTGTTGTTGCTGCGTGAATATTCTTCCATTGTATTCCATCCACACCCAGTATACTGTACTAACCATTGTCATCTTATACACTAGAGCCTCAATTCTTCTGCCTTTCATATTCTTGATAGCCCATTGAATCTTTACTGTCTAGTCAAAACAACCACGATTAATTTCTTGCCAAGTTAGTATTACTTTCTACAATGGAAGAAGAGGTGTTTCAACCTTTCATTCTCTAGTAAGCACGGTTGACATATAGGTGGTCTAATCACACCACAAGCGGTCAATCTATCCTTGATTGCAAGTCTTCCATTAACTGCTAAATATAATATAAACAACCACTTTGGAGCTCCTAAGTTTATCCACACCAATGATCTCCAAGCTACTCTTTCTAGTGGACCTCTCATTTGTAAATATGTTTTGCCTATGGACTACTTATTCATGTTCCCAATATCCTCCTTTGTGTATCCAACTTCTTATAAGTATGTGGCAGCTTTCAAGGCCTTTTGAACTACCAAGGAAGCATGTGTTGGTCATAATAACTATGTACCCAGGCAACCCATAATTTATCGTTTTTCTTGCAAAGATTGCACATTTGTTTTCCTATAGCTGCTTCATTCCATGTGTAAGTATCCAGAAAATTCAAACCTCCATTTGCTTTAAGACACCACAACTTATCCCATGCAATTAAAACTTTCCTTGAGGTTTTTGTATTTTCAATCCAAAGAAATCTTCTGCATATACTTTCTATTATTTGGATAATCTTCTTAGGAAATATAAAAATTTAACACCAAAACATTTGTATTACATACAATACACTTTTGACAAGTTGAGCCATTCCAGCATATGATAAAAAATTTCGTAGTCTAACATGTTATTCTTCCAAGCATCTTCTCCAAAAGAGATTTACATTGTACATAGAGACTCATTTAGTGCTTAAGGGCACACCAAGATACCTGAATGGAAATTCTCCTTTGACAAACTACAACTCCCTTAATATCTCCTTTTGTTATTGTTGTTGTTGTTGTTGTTGAACTCTCCCAAAATAGATGTTACTTTTGTCTACGTTATCAATCAGGCCTAACGATCTAGGGAATAACATGAAGTATTGATACAGTTCCTGAACTGACTTCAGATCCCCTCTTCAGAATAGAAATGAATCATCAGTAAAGCTCAGTTATACTGTTCTTTATTTCGGCATCGAGATAAATTTGGCTAATCTTTTTATAACTGGATTTGAGTTATTGGACATATTCATGTGATAATTGTAAGTTTTACATTGATTCATGAGTAGGTAGACTGATATAATAGGATTTTGATGAAAATGTGATATCGATTATGTCGAAATTTAAGTAAATTATGATTCTATTGATAAATTGAGATACAATCTTGAGAATTGAGATATTTTTGAATATTATTGTGATAATATGAGACTTGTGATATCATGTGGAGAGTTTTGTGGTAAATTGATGGTAATTATGATACATTCGAGATTTATGAGCATATTTGAGACTTGCGGGGTCCGATTTCATTATCATTTTGATTATTGATGAAAGAGTGATGATATGAAACATGTTGATTGTATTGTGGTACTAGTTGATGCACCTAGCATAACATTTTTATGTTATGGCTATTGTATACATCCATTATCATTCATATTGCTATTATACATACTTAAAATGTGTCATTGGCATTCACCCATGTCATGTTGCATATGTACTACCCCTTGATTATGGTGAAGCAGCAAGGTTGAGATATTGTACCACCTTTTATAAATTTCTTGCCTAGGCTGACGTAGCAAGGTGAGATATATCACTTTTTTTTATAAAATCACTTGCCTACACTAAGGTAGCTAGGGAGGGATTGTACCACTTTCTACACCCCTTGACCATGCTGAGGTGGCAAGGTTGAGATATTGTGACACCTCTTGACCACACTGAGGTGACAAGGTTAAGAGATTTTAGTATATGGTCTGGCGAGACCCCATGGTTTCTACCTGGTAGCCTTAGCTTGGTAGATGTATAAATTGACCAGAGACGATCGTGATTCCACAACATTGCATTTATACATTCATTGCATTGCATCAGATAATGTTATTGCTATCTTACCTTATTCATATATATATTTTCACTGTGCACTAACCTTTTTATGCAGATGATAGGTTTCTTCGTTATTACATACTTATTCAATTTCTCTTACCCAGTCGGTTGAATCTATTAAGTACGTTTTGGTGTACTCAACCCTACTTTGTTCCTCCCTCCAGATCGAGTACAGGAACCCCTATAGGGTGGTTGATCTTTCTCTATTAGAGTCGTCTTTCATCTATCCCAAATTCTAGTGGTGAGGCCTAAAATTTGAGTCGTCGTGGATCTATTGAGACTTTCTTTATTACTTTCTAGTCCAAATTTTATATTTGACATTATCAGATAACATTGTATTTTCATTTGAGACAGTTGTATTTACTCATTCGTAACTACTTGAAATGCTCTTGTACTACTTGAAATGCTCTTGTACTCATGATTTCAGGTTTTGAAATTTCATATTAAATGTTGTAGTTGTCATTGCTTTACTTTAATCTCTTTAATTGTGATCCAATTTTGGGTTATGACATATATGTATTTTTGAACCTAATTTACTGAAAATACATTTTTACACAAATTATTTCATAAACCCTCGATATTATTTAATAAAAGATTTGCATGAATGAACCTAAGGGCTAAGTCTAGAGCCTTGACTGAATGATTATGATTGTGATTGACTATGATGATGATGTAAATGATTTTCAAAACATATTTATTGATAGAAGATGGTGATGATGATGTTTGAGATGAGTTTGATGTCTTTGAATTAAAGTCCAATGAGACTTAAAGAGATGATTTTGAGTAAATTACTCGCTTGACCGATATGGATGTATTTAGTCTGTGAGGAGTATTGAGCACCGATATGGGCATGAGTGGGTAATGACTCTAACCCATAGACTATGCTGCCAACGTAGGATAGTTGTGTTGTTAATTCGGATGACTTTTATCTCAAAAAGATGGATATTGATTGTGGATTCAAGATTGGTTGAGCGTCCCTTACCTTGACAAATATTGGACGGGTGTGGCAACGACATCGATTTCATTGTGTATCACCAAATAAAGGTGGTGAAATTGTTGTTGATTAAGAGAAACTCCCAACCAGTGCATGATGGTATGTGATATGTTTTTGTATGAATTGTATATTATTGAGCCTATTTTCAAAGCACGATTTTATTATTAAACGTGCATGTTTATCGAGTTGAACTAATTTTTGAGTTGCGTATCTTTAATTATGTCCTTTTCTTTCTGCCTATTTTATATTCTCGTACATTTCACGTATTGATATCCATTTAGACCGACATCGTTTTATGATGCACAGACAGGTACTAGAGATCATCAACAGACGCTCCATTGAAGATTTTCTCCATTTTCAACTGATTTGTGAGCTCTCCTTGATTTTGGAGAATGCATATTATTCACTTCATCTTAATCCGGAATCATATCTAGTCTTTTTTGCTTTTTCTTGTTCTTCTCCATTGTAATTTCTAACCTAATTCTGCAAAAGAAAATACCATGAAATTTGATCATCCGGATGTGAAGAGGAAATATTTTCTGATGGCATGCAGGAGTGAAGGAGAAGGATAATTACTATGAAAGCAAAACCTTTTGAGTAAAGGCGTGACTCTTAGTTTTCTCTTTTTTCTCTTTTTTATTAATTACGCTCTAGTTATTTTTATTAAAAGGAATGTGAAAGCTCCACTATTGCAACAGGAAAAGCACAAGAGTCCAAGAAAGTAAATTGGAGCCAATAGAACAATAGCAAACAAGGCGAGGAATTTCTTATTAAAAAAAGCGTTATACTTGAAAATATATAATCGTAAGTCGCCTTAAGAAAGTGAACTTGTAAGGATGAGCAAAGATATACGTTAAAGAGAGGTGTAACAATATCATAAGAGGCAACAATACTAACTGAAACAACACAAAAGAATCACATAATGTGTATTGCCATTTAATAAGGGCAAAATGGAAAAATAATGTTTAATCTTAATTTATATAATTCTTAACTTGACACTAGTGCACAATTATGACATCTAATTTTACTAGTGCGCAAATAGACACTTTAACAATCCAAATTAAGAACAAATAAACACATTCGTCCTATATGATAATACTGTGTCCAACATGGAGTTACACGTTTATTGGGTCATGCATGACATGCGTATCTACTTGTTCAATTTTGTACAAATTTAAGTATCTATTTATGCATATTTAAAATTAATAGACATGAATTTCAGTTGAATTCAAATTAAAGAACACGATGTATTATGTCTTTATTTTATTATTAAAAAAAAAGAGAGGATATATTGAGATTTGTGTAGGAAGAAAAAGAACACATTAGTGTAGTAGTGTTGTCCTCGGGCAATAAATAGTTTAAGAGTAAAGTATTAATGCTTAATTCCCGGCACATGTTCCGGCAAAATAAATTTGCATTCTCAAATTTCGTAAGTGCCAATATTCTTATTCTCAATTCTCAGTCGTCGGCTATCCCATAGACCTTCAAAACGCCTTTGGTTTTCTTTAATTGGAGTCTGCAGCCACCACCACATTCATACCTTTTTTTTTTCACTAGAATCCAGAAAAAACAAGTTTGGCTTTTCCTCGTGAATTATTGGGCATATGCTTTAAGCCCTCAATTTTCGGGTCTCAAATCTTTATTAATAATAAATTATGTGATCTTACATTTTCTTTGCTAATATTTATGTTATTTATCTTTTTTAAGACTTTTTTTTCAAATCTTTAACAGTTTAAAATAATACTCTGTCAAAAATATTAATTAATATTCAAAAAATATTGAATAAAGTAAATTATTTCTTTTTTAAATCTCTTATTAAATTTTCAAGCATTTCACCGGATATATTATTTTTTAGAAATTATAATAGGTATACCAAGTAATCAACTTTTTAAATTAGATTCTATGATTGCAACTCTTATCTTTATTTAAAGTTTGTCAACCTATTAATTATAAAATTAAGTTAGAAATTCATATAATAACTTAGAAAAAAATGTTTTTCAATGTTGAATTGAAAAGATCTTTGAGCAAAAAGGTACTCGAAGAAATTGGTTGCAATAAAAATATTAAATCGATAATGATAAGCATCTGTATAGGTAGAAAAAATAAATAAATACGTATGAAATTTATTTAGATTTTAAGACTAATAAAAAATTTGCTTTTATGGGCCTCGTTTGGCAAACGGTGTTTGCATTGTTTTTGTAAAAAAAAATTGACAAATGGAAACACACTGTATGGCCTGTGGTTCTCGTGCTAAAATGATTGTTCAAGAGTAGAATTAGTGGGAGAAGTCCAAGGGTAGTTTGCAGTTATGGATGCAGTAGGTTAGGTTTACCCATGCAGCTGAGCTGAGCTGCAAAACCAGCTTACATTTGATTTAAAAGTAAAACTTCCGAAATATAGGAAAACGGGAATGGGAGGGAGTAGATTGAAATGGGGAAAAAGATAGATAGATAGATAAGCGTTGGAATCGTGAGCAGAAGAAAAGGGGGTCCATGTTCTCATCACGTGCTGCTGCCTCCCCTCATATTGTATATTTCAAGCCTCACCATCCATCTACCCAATGCTGTTTTTCTTTCTTAAAAAAAATAAAACATTTTCTCATATGGTGTGTCACTCTACAGATACTATTATCTTGGTGACCTGTAAATTTGAGTAGATTGGGGACTACCTACTTACAATCGCCTTAATTTACGTGGGCTCAACTTTGGTGTGAGTGATTTGATAATGTAACTACCGTTTCTTCTAACTCTGCTCATAGTAAGATTTGTTAACTTCTCCCTTTCCTTTGTTATTAACGAAAGAAAGAAACCTATGAGTTTCCATGGGGTTTTACTTCTCTGGTCTTGCATTCTGCACCGATGTTTTCATGCCTTTAGTCTGTCTTATTTAGGGATGGAAAGTGGAGATTTGTGTCACTGATTGCCTCATTATTTTTGTGGATCTTTCAAGTGAGGATATCTTATCTCTTTGTCAGCAAAAAAGCTATTTCTAATTTTCGTGGATCTTTCATTTCTTTCAGGATTAAGAAACTATATTTCGAGTGAGGGTATCTTGTCTCTTTGTCAGCCAAAAGCAATTTAGTACACCAAGCCTCTAAGGAGAATGGATATCAATTATGGCAAGTGTTGGGACACTTCAAAGGTGTTTATCATTGTTCTTCAATCTGCTCAAGCTTTTGGGCCATATTGTAGCTTGTCTCACATTAGTGAATTAGAGTCGTAATTTTTCTGCTTTTCTTTTTATCACACCATTCTTACAGCTTTATGTTTCTCCATTAAACAAGTCTTGGAAGAGTACACTGATTCTGGCATACCAGAGTCTTGGCGTAGTGTACGGAGATCTCAGTATTTCGCCAATCTATGTCTACAAAAGCACATTTGCAGAAGACATTCATCATTCCGAGACCAATGAAGAAATTTTTGGCGTTCTTTCTTTCGTATTTTGGACTTTAACTCTAGTTCCTCTATTCAAATATGTCTTTATCGTACTTCGTGCTGATGACAATGGAGAAGGTATGTGCCACAAGTCACAAAGATAAGCTTGGTTGGAATTTGGTGGTGTTGTATTGAAAAGAATAACTTCGCATTTGGTCGTTAAACTGACTTACATTGATTCTGCTACAGGTGGTACTTTTGCTCTCTATTCCTTAATATGCAGGCATGCCAAAGTTAGCCTTCTTCCTAACAGACAAGTTGCTGATGAAGCTCTTTCTACCTACAAACTTGAACACCCTCCTGAGACGAAGAACAGCTCAAGGTTGAAGTTGCTTCTTGAGAAGCACAAGTACTTACACACTGCTTTGCTCATTTTGGTGCTTCTTGGCACTTGTATGGTGATTGGAGATGGGCTTCTTACTCCAGCCATATCTGGTATTCTAGGATGTTCTGCATCAAATTCATGTTCTTTAGAATTGTGGCAAATGCTAACATGAAATCTTCTTCCAAGTGCAGTATTCTCTGCGGTTTCTGGCCTTGAGTTATCCATGTCTCGGGAACACCATCAATGTAAGTTGTTCTGTGTACTAATAAAGCTGCTTCCTGAAAACTGAAATGTGTTTGTTTTGTACTCTGCCATTTTGTTATCAATTACTCTTTGGAAGTTGCATCAAAGAAATTGAAGGAATTTAACTATTATGTCTTGTTCCTATCTCATACTACTACTTTTGTTTTGAATATCCTTGTCTTAGTACAAAATATAAGTATGGGATGATTTGATTGTGTTACGGAAAATAAAGCATGTAAGCAAAACTGTGAGACAATCCAACAGAATCTCCAGAATCCAGTCAAACTTTGTGGTATTGATTCTTAAGTAACTTTTCTGTTCAGTGTTGATCAACATTTAGTGATCATGGATTAGGATGGCTGTCTTCTAACTATTATTTCTCACGGTTCAGCTTCGTCTTGACCATTTCTAACCTTCACACTTGTAATAACCAAATTGGCCAAGAAAACTTCCACTATTGTCATGCACAGACCTTGCAATTTAAGGGCTGGTAAGGTGAAGAAAATGGCAGTAGAGGACTCACTGCTATTCTATCACAATTTGGTGGCTGGTTACAGGCAGAAAGCACACAGTAGAGATAGAGAAGAAAATCTTAATAATTATGTTTTATATGGTTACAACTGCATCACTATTAGTATCTACTATGAACTATCTACCTAGAAAAGGGAAAGATATAATTACTGTAAGATTAGAACACTTGTCTGGAATTTTTTACCTTTCTGTTCGAACTCACTTGTCTGGAAATGTTTTACTTTTCTGTTCAAAGTCACTTCTAGGGTAGCGGTTACTCTATAGGACATAGGTTTTGCTTCTTACAAGTCGAAGAATCTCACCGTACACCATTTAATCCCCCCCAAAAAAGGCTAAAAGAAAACATGTATCTCATTGTAGTGATTGTATCACAAAAGTTGTCAAACTTTTCGCCAAGAGGAGGTTTTTGGTAATAATTAAATTCACTAAGTCTCTTAATTCTTAATCAATGAGGTAGGCTAAAATAGAAAAAAAGCATATTTTGACCAATTCAAGGTGAAAAACGGGGTTGCTCCCTCGGAAAAACTGGGATAAAGTTGGGCCAAAAGATCTCGATTCAAGTTGTCTCTTCCAAACGGTATTCTGACCAATGTCAACATATCTTTTAACTGAAAAGAATATTTTAGGAATCTTGTAGTACCATAATTGTTGTCACTTGTCAAATTTACCAGAGTCCATATTCTTTTCAACTGAAAGGAAAATGTTATTTTCCTCTCTGAATGCCTTACATGAAAAAACATGTGAAGACTGAGAGTGGAACATGTTACTCACAAGGATTTTCGTCCTAAATTACACAAGGTAGCGTATCTGATAAGTCAGTGTTCTTTTTGCAATTTTCTGGGTTATATATATGATATTTTATGAAAACTAAATATTAGAGCATACAAGATGTGAAGCTCATTCTCCACGTCTTTTATATAGAGCTCTGAGTTGAAACAAGTTCACCTGAAATGAAATGGTATAGATAAAGAAAAGATAGTGGTTTTTGGGGCGTGGCTGGGAAGGGGGTACGTGCAGACTTAAATCAGCCAACTACTTTGAGTTACCAGTGTTGTCCTCCTCTATTTCTTGCTGGTGTTTAGTTACAGATGGATGCAGGAAACAACAGAAGAGATTTGACATTAATATCTTTTCTGCTGAGTTATGTTTATTTGTTTCTTTCTTATGTTTCTAGATGTATCTGCTGTGTAAGTGGTCATCACTACAGATCTTTACTGAAGTTATTGTTAAACTTTGATTCCATATTACATCAATGTTTTTACTTATGCAGATGCAGTGATTCCAATAACTTGCTTCATATTAATCTGCCTATTTGCATTACAACATTATGGCACACATCGAGTTGGTTTTTGTTTTGCACCGATTGTAATGACCTGGTTACTCTGCATTAGTGCGCTTGGGTTATACAACATTATCCACTGGAATCCACATGTTTATAAAGCCCTTTCCCCCTATTACATGGTAAAGTTCCTGAAGAAAACAAGAAAAGGAGGATGGATGTCTTTGGGTGGAATTCTGCTCTGCATAACTGGTAACATGTCTTCTTATACTTTCTTTAAAGAATTTGTTTTTATTAGTGCGGTCATAAGCGCTATTTCTTTGGTATAACATCTGAAGTCCAATATGTCACTTTTATATAAATCAGGTGCTGCCATCTAGAACATTCTAGAAGTGGCGCTATTATACCTTGCTTTGTGTGAGTTTACCTGTTCATAGCAGCTTTTATATAAATCAGGTGCTTCCATTTAGAACATTCTAAAAGTGACGCTATTATACCTTGTTTGTGTGGGTTTACCTGTTCATATGTCAGACGCCTGTTCTGTAGTATCTAAAGCATGTCACTTGGCAAATATAAGGTCCAATTTGTGGTAGTACATGATCTATGGTTCTAGGATTTGTTGATATCTATTATAGAAAAAATTGACGTGGATCGATATTAATAGTGTGAGAACACTTCGTTGGAAAATGCATATATGTGAATCAGGACTAAACAGATGAAGCATCTGCTCAGGCCAGGTTCATATAATACAATCAGTCAATACATGTTAAACTAATGAAAGAATACATCTTTGAGGATGTATTCTTTCATCACTTTAACATGGAAAAGTTTGCAAACTTTTTATCTTTCATTGTTTCAAATGTCCAAGTTTTATATTGAAAAAAAATGAATCATTTTATATCTGATATAGCTCTAAAGATTGGTCAAATTGGCCATTCATTAGAGAAAAGAAACAAACAATTTGTGAAGGGGAGAGAATGTTTTGATGTAATGTATGGCCTGATACTTTATATAATTTTTTTATATTCAACTTTGTTCACCTCTGGATCATGCTTTGATAAGTATTTTGAAGCTTAAATGTGAAGGATATGTATCTAGACTTGGTTAGGTTATAATCATGGTATCAACAGTCTTTCATTAGTGAATCTTGAAATGTTTTATTTACCATATTACAGGTTCTGAAGCAATGTTTGCTGATCTTGGGCACTTCTCATATACTGCAATTCAGGTAAACTCTGTGAACTAAATTATGTCCTTCAAATGTTTACAGCAATAAACTGTATTTTAATCTCAAATCACATCTCTAATTCTTTATCCCGCCACAGATTGCATTCACCTTTCTGGTTTATCCAGCACTAATTTTGGCATATATGGGTCAAGCAGCTTTCTTATCGAGGCATCACCACACCATTCACAAGATTGGTTTCTATGTATCAGTTCCAGGTATCATTTTCCTTTCAATCAGTTGGTAGAGGAAACAACGTTAACCAAGTTCATGTGGTTTGAAGGCATGCATTGTTGTGTTTTATTTAGTTTTAACTTGGATATGATTGCTCCCTTTTTACAATTCCTAGCTTTGTATTTTAGGTAAATATGAATGGAGTTTGAGCTTTTATTTGATAAATTTGCGTATTTTTAAGAATCAAAGTAGGTCTTTCTATGCATTTTATATTTTGGTGATAACTTTCTTTTACTATCTAGTTCAACATTTTGATAATAACTAGACATTGAGTTTAAGATATTAATTTGACATGTATAATATGTTTTCCGCAAAAAATATAAACATGTATAATATAGTAGTGCTAGTGGAAGAAAATATTAATTTTTGGTTGAGCAGTGATAGAGAAAGCATTTTTCAGATTTGATAGTTAAATGAATTTGTATTGTTAGATGTTCTGAAAGTTGTATAGAATAATATTACCCATTAAATGGTCAAGTGTTTTATGATCTCTTAAAATGGTAAGTCCATTGGGACTGGGGAAGTAAAATTTATCCTCTGCAATGTATTATTTTTACTTATTCGGGTTCTTCATGATGTAACAGTTAATGTATAAAACTGAAACCTGAATGACCTGATGTCTAAACATGATAATTATTTAGGGACTGTTATCCAGTTGTTGCACCAAGATATCTGAAATGAACCTAGCGCTAAATTGTGAAGGCCTGAAGGGCATGACTACGGAAATGATTTGTTAAAGTATGAGCCAAGTTTGGCCTATCCTCAATCAAATTATGGATGTTTTCATAGTGTTTACTTAATTATTGTTTTCATGAATGTAAGTTGGTTTTGTAGAACAAGCTTCTTGATCATGTTTATCAATTTATTTGAATTTTATTCAAATTTTTCCGTGACTTATTCCCTTCTCCTTTTTTAAATTTAATTGCAATGTAGATTCTGTGAGATGGCCAGTGCTAGTAATAGCAATTCTGGCTTCTGTTGTTGGAAGTCAGGCAATCATCAGCGGAACATTCTCAATTATCAATCAGAGTCAATCCCTTGGTTGCTTCCCAAGAGTTAAGGTTGTTCACACCAATGCCAAAATACATGGCCAGATATACATTCCCGAGATCAATTGGATACTCATGATTCTTTGTGTTGCTGTGACTATCGGTTTCAGAGACACAAAGCACATGGGAAATGCATCAGGTACTTGTGATTAATCATTCCTTCTCCAAGCAACGTTATAATGGCATCAAGTACTATCTACTGGCTGTCATTTCAGAGCTTTTAACTGTTTCGTTTAACTTCTTAGATGTGGCTTAGAGTGTGATCTTCAAAAATCTTTTAACTCCTCCTTGAGTAGATGCTTCCCTTGCTATATGCTATCGAAAAGATTTTTCATATACCCGGCATTCTTACAAGACAATTCATTGCTTGCTGCTTTTATAGTGATTCAATTGGAGTCTTTGCCTTCTTGCCAGCCCAAACAGTTCTCTCCGTCTTTGCCTTCTTGCCAGCCCAAACAGTTCTCTCTGTTTGTTTTCTTTTCCTATTGGTCTCTTTCCCCTCTAATCTTTATGAATGAAGCTGTATAGAAGTTTATCAAGCATTTAACTTGACACTTCAGTGTATACCATAAGGTGTCACAGTTTCATCCTTTCTCAATTGCAGGACTAGCAGTGATGGCGGTGATGCTGGTGACCACTTGCCTTACTTCATTAGTTATCATCCTCTGCTGGAACAAGCCTCCAATACTGGCCCTTGGATTTCTCCTTCTGTTTGGGTCTATTGAGTTACTCTACTTCTCAGCCTCCGTAATTAAGTTTCTTGAGGGCGCTTGGCTTCCAATCCTGCTTGCACTCTTTTTGGTTACTGTCATGTTTGTTTGGCACTACGCCACAGTCAAAAAGTATGAATATGATCTCCACAATAAGGTTTCGTTGGAATGGCTGTTGGCACTAGGTCCAAGCTTGGGTATTACTCGAGTCCCTGGCATCGGTCTCATATTCACTGATTTGACTTCTGGGATTCCAGCCAACTTCTCACGTTTTGTCACCAACCTCCCTGCCTACCACCGGATACTTGTTTTTGTGTGTGTGAAATCCGTGCCTGTCCCTTTTGTGCCCCCAGCTGAGAGATACCTCGTAGGCCGTGTTGGTCCTGCGGCTCATCGTTCGTATAGATGCATTGTCCGTTACGGTTACCGTGATGTTCATCAGGATGTCGATTCCTTTGAATCCGAACTTGTCGGTAGGCTGGCTGATTTCATCCGGTATGATTGGTACAAGGCGCACGGAATCATCGACACTTGCAACGAGGATGACTGCTCACTGTCTGGTGCATCGTCGGGAGAACGTAGACTGACCGTTATAGGAACTCTGGATTTGTCAAACACACCACCTTTCGAGCTCGACGAAACTATACAGCCTGCAAGCGTGTCTGTCGGGTTCCCTAGTGTTGAAAGTGTGACGGATGTGATAGAGATGCAACCTGTGGAAAGAAGAGTGAGATTTGCAATAGATAATGAGTCGGAAGTGGGTTCAAGGGGGGAAATGGATTCTCAGATGCTGGAAGAGCTAGAAGATCTGTATGCAGCACAAGCAGCAGGGACAGCATTCATACTAGGGCATTCACATGTGAAAGCAAAACAAGGATCATCCGTGTTGAAGAGGTTGGCTATCAATTATGGTTATAATTTCCTTAGGAGGAATTGCAGGGGTGCAGATGTATCCCTCAAGGTTCCTCCAGCATCCCTTCTTGAAGTTGGCATGGTCTACATTGTTTAAATCCATCTTACTTTACTCGTATGTATCTTATTTAGAGAGGTAAATGTAATTATTGAAGTTTATCATTTGATCTCTTATCTCTTTGGCAAAAGGCATACAACTTGTCTCATAAGTCAAATACACGTTTAAACCATCAGTTAGGAAGCATATTAACAAGAGACGCAAAATTGCTACGACAGATTCTTGCCACTTGTAAAGGCTGAAAAAAATCCATTGAGTAATACTTACTCCTTATTTATTGGGAAAATTTAATCGTTAATTTAAGTTGTCAGCCTAGAGCCACGTCATATGTTGTGAACCACCAGTTATGTGACTGGCCCTGCATTTTCCATTCTAAAATAAAATAAGTATGCCATAAACAAGTCCCCCTAGTATAAAAGTGCAGCTTGAAAGCAATTAGTTAAGCCTCAATTTCATACAACTACAATGGGGCTTAGGGTTACTCCCTTTTCAGCTTCTCAAAATTACTATTTGGGTGGTTCACGATATTTCCCCAAATGCAGTATTTTTCCTAGCAGCGGAACACTAGTAACAATTTCAGCAAAGGCAAAGGAAGAGGATACACGAGAAGCAGCCAAGAATAAGAAAAAACAATCTCTGTTTTCAAGTGTAACTGAAGCTCTGGATTTTTCCCAAGTTAGATCAGCAAGGGACGCTGAGCTTCTTGATGAAGCAAGAGAAAAAACACAATCCGGAGAGAGAATGTCCAGAGAACAGGTGATTTTTCATTTCTATAACGGAAAATAATTATAACATGCTACATTCCACTTGGTATATTATTGTTTAACATGTCATTGGCCTATGTTAATCAAGTTGTTAAATATTATCTAGTATGGAGCTCTGAGAAGGAAGATTGGTGGGACTTACAAAGATTTCTTCAAGTCGTACGTTGACGGTAATTATCTATACTCGTAACTAACTACATATTATGTAATTATTTAATTAAGAATTGTTTTAATTAACAGTGGATGGACAATATGTGGAGGAGGGATGGGTAGACAAGACGTGCAAGGTTTGCAAGAAAGATACGAGAGGAGAAGCAAGGCAAGTCGACAAATTGGGACGATATGCGCATGTAGCTTGCCTAGAGAAATCCAACTCCCCAAATTTCTTCACTAGGCTCTTCTCTAAATGAATTTTCTATTTGATATATCATAAGACTCTACGACTATTTATTTTTTATATCAACTCATAAAGATATAACAGCCTTGCTCATTTTCTATTTCACTCTTTTCATTCGGATGAAACTAGGAGCAATCTTGACTCAAAAGCTATAATTTCAACTTAGTGGATTATCAATTTTACAATGATAATTTTAAGCAGTAGTAATTGAATAAAAAATCAACTAATTAGGTTGACAAAAAAAAAGGTACCGAAAGAGAAGAGATATTAGATTAATTAAATTTTGAGCTCAGCAAATTATATTTTCTTAAGAAATTTAATCCTCTTATAATTGTCCAAAACTTTTAGAATTAATCTCTTTTAAGATAGAATGAAACACTATTCTATAATGCTACCAATAAAAATTATAGAATATCAGTAAATTCAACAAACAATAGTAATAACAAGAGCACTTACTTTTGCTTTTCAAACCGACGCACATAAGAGGGGAAGCAGATGATTTTTGGTGTCTCTTTGTCTCAAATTTGAGGCAAATCTCTAAATTTTTAGACAATAAAATATGAGATAGAAATGTGCATAGGAATGAGTTAAATAGAATTGAAAATTTATCACGATTCGATATATTGAGTCATGATGGCATTTATAATAATATATTGGTAGATAAGTTGATCTGTAATCCGTAACTGCAAGTAAATGATATTAAAATAGAAACTAAGCAACAATAAGCAAATCTTGAAGATAAACAGAGTAAATAAGCAAAACAGTCGGGTATATATATACAACAACGGTCCCTCTTAGACCTGGAAGTTACCAATACAGAGCTACTACAAAATAGATACTAGTCCCAAAAGTGGACTACAGAAATAAAGGCTTATCACAAAAAGAAAAAGACTAGCCAATTATATATAGAAGGAGATAGGTAAATCTAAGACGCCATGTGCTCACCCTCGTTTCTGATGCAAACTGCAATTGGCCCGAATCAGCTAGTAACTGGTGCTCGGACCTGTATTATGAAAACAGATACAAAATTTAATATATGAGTAACAACTCAACAGGTACCCAATAAGTAACATAGGTTGATTGAGCAGGAAAAGTAAAGGTAATATGAAAAAGAGAAATAAATCAAGCTAGAGGTCTAGAGCGGAAGTCTAAAGTAAGATAATTACTCGAGTATATAAAGACAAAAATAAAGCAATCCATAAGCTAACCACACCTATGTAACACCCTGCCTATTGTTAGCCTGGAAAGACTGAAAGTTCAGGATTTTGGTGTTGGTTTGGTCCAACGAGCTATTCTGCGGACCGTAGATGATACAATGGGTCGTAGGTAGGCTTCATGTATTGAAACCAATGAAAGTGAAAAATTGAAGAATTTCTGGAAGTTGATGTATGATTAACAGGACAGACCGTAGATGAAAACACGACCTTTCAAAGATCCGTAGAAATAAGCCCTGAAGAACTCAAGATTCTTTAAGTCTGGGATGCATCTACGAAAATGACTTATGGCCCATAGATGATTTGATGGGTCATCCTACATGTTCGTGGTTTGAAAGCTGCGAATTCCAGAAACTCGACTTATATGGCATGATGGTCTACGGACTGAAGTACGGTCCATAAGTTGTTCCACAACCCATAGAAAGGGTTTTATGGATAGTTGCGACAGGTTTTTATGCAGGTTTTTTCTAATATTTTCAATTCATTTAAGTTCTAAAATACGTCATTTTGGCCCTCTTAACCTAGCCTTTATAAATCCTATTCCTAATTCATTCAAAGTCATTCATCTTTAAATTTCTCTCAAAAGGTTCTCAATATTTCTCTCTCCAAGTCAAGGAATCCTGTGAAGTTAGGGCTTGAAGGTTTGGCTAAAGTTTTTTCAGATTTTCTTCTTCAATTCTAGGGAGTCTCACTTGAAGTATGTAGGGCTTCATTTATGGATTGGTTTCATTCATGAAGTCCGATAAAAAAATCTCTTCTTTTATTAAAGTTTGAAAAAAGACATAAACCCCCTTCCCCTCCCCAAATTGGCAGCACAACTTACTTTAGCGCCTAAAATACATGGGCGTCTAGTTACCTTCTTTATTGTCTTTAAACTATTTTATCTCAACCTTATCAGCATCAACACAGTTGAGGAGAGGGTGTTGTTGGATCATGTGCCCTATCATTCGTCCACTTAATTAACAAATATTAATAAAGTACCCACCATTTCTCAAATAAAAATCCGACCTATTTTTTAACAAATACCCTTAAATCTTCTAATCGACGTTTTACCCAAATTTCTAAATCCATCTTCATATACCCAAATTTCTAAATCCATCTTCTAATCTATACGAACTATCTCAGGCGATTGTAAAGTAAACATTTGGTTGTTTTTGAATTTGTGATTTTTATCAACAAAAACAGAGTTAGTTAGGTTAGTAATCGATGATTCGAATTCGATATTAGCATTTTGTGTTGAATTTTTTTTTATTTTGGCTGAGTTTTAGGTCACTAAAAAGCTGACCAAAACCTTTTTTTTGGGTAATCTTTTCAGTTTGGAATGGATGTGCACATTACCTTGACGTTTCACCACGGTGGAAAATTACAACAAAAATCTCGTATTAAGTATTTTGGAGATACTATCACTGATTATTTTGATGTAGATGTTGATAAATTATCCTATTTCGAGTTTGTTGGTTATGTTAAGAAAATTGGGTATAATTGTAATGCTTGTATTGTCTATATTAGACCACCTAGAGCTACACCTTATAGAAATAAAAGGTGATAGGGATTATTATGGATATTGTACCTCAGTTAAAAAATGAATAAATTATTGAACTTTATGTGTCTCATTTAATTGAAGAACCTGATGTGGTCCCTTCCATTGAATATGTAAAAGATGTGGGTGGTAAATCTAACCCTAGCTTTGATAAAGAATCTAGTCAAACCTTTGAGGGTAGTGAAGGTTTAGGGTTTGAAGAGTTTGTATAGCCTCAAACCCCCGCTGAGACTGCACAGCCTCAACAACCTGCTGAGACTACACAACCTGAACAACTTGGTGAGATTGCACAGCCCCAGCAATCTATTTGAGGCTACACAGCCTCATCAACCCGTTGAGACTAAACAACCTGAACAACCAAGTGAGATTGTACAGCCCCAACAGCCTACTGAGACTACACAACCCCAATAGCCTAGTGAGACTAGACAACCTGAACAATCAAGTGAAATGCACAACACCAACAACCTGCTGAGACTACACATCCTGGTGAGACTGATACTTTTATTGATGTTGGGGAGGGGTTGGGTGGATCTTCTTCCGCTTTTGCATTAGATATTCCAAGTATTAAATATGATTGAGAAAGTGAAACTGAGGCTGGTGAAGATTCAGACTATGTAGATGAAGATGAAGAATATGATAGTGATGTCCATAAGGAGGTGAGACTTCTTAGGAAAGAAAAAAGAGCTGCCAAAATAAAAAAAGATAAAAGAAAAGGCCCCTAGATCTGAAGGTGTTAATTTAGGAAAAAAAAGTGGATTTGGGATATGATGAGTATTTATCCAAGAAACAAAATATTTTAGAGGGTAAGATAGGTGGAGATGAGTCATACTTTAATTCAGATGAGGTTTTTAGCTTTGAAATAGATACTGATGTAGAAGATGAAAGGAAGGTAAGGTTGAAAACCCTATAAGAAGAGACAAAAAAGCAAGAAGAGCAAAAAGAAATAAAAAATAGTAAAAAAAAATAAAAAAAATAGAGTTGTCTTTGATCCTAATTGTCAGTCAATAGTTTGAGAGACTGGCCTTGCTTTTGAAAGTGTTAAGTAGTTTAGAGAGGCCAGTTACTAGATATGTTGTTCAGGAACATGTTAAATTGGATAAGTATGTGAATGAATCAAATAGGGTGAGGGTTAAGTGTACAACTGGTTGTCCATGGTTGCTGTTTGGAAGTAATGATTCAAGAACATGCGATTTTGTAGTGAAGAATTACAATCCAGTACACAAATATAATGGCACAACAAAAAATAAACTTATCAATTCAAAGTACTTGTCAGAATAGTACAACCATATAATCATTTCTTAACCAAGCATTAAAGTTTTTCAGTTGCAAGCTTTAGTGAAAAAAGAGTTGGAGGTATATGTTGGGAGGACAATAGCAAGAAAAGCTCGAAATATTGTGTTGAAAAAAATTATGGGTGATCATGTGGAGGAGTCTAAAAAAATTTTGGATTATAGAGATGAGCTCTTAAAGACATATCCAGGCAGCACATGTGTGGTGAGACTTAGTGAAGAAACCTTTGAGGGTGGAAGAAAAATGTTTTAATTATTTTATATCTGCTTTGATGCTTTGAAGAAGACGTTCAAAGCTGGTTGTAGAAGGTGTGTGTATTTTCTTGGATGGTTATTTTTTGAAAGGGGGTTTCAAAGGTTAATTACTTGTGATAATTTGCAAGGATAAAAACCAGATGCTACCTATAGCATGGCCTGTGGTTGAAGTTGAAAACACATTCACTTGGAGATGGTTTGTGGAGATTTTATAGGACGATCTTGAGCTTAGAGATGGATTTGAATTGACCCCTATCACTGATATGCAGAAGGTATTTTATTTCCTTTTTATTCATTAGTTGAATCTACATTTAATAACTATATTATATATACTTAATTATGTTGTCTAGTTTCTTTCAATTTTGATGAAGGGTATTGATAAAATTATTCAAGATATTCTGTCAAATGCAAAACAAAGAATGTATGCAAGACATGTTCTAGCTAACTTGTCCAATGTTTGGAGAGGTGTTGAAAGAAGAAATTACTTTTGGAGATGTGTCAAATTCATATATGAGCAAGAACTGAAGAGAATTCTGGATCATATGGAGAAGCTAGGGAAGAATATATGTCAAGATCTTCTGTAGTACAATATAGAGAGGTGGTCTAAAGTATACTTTCAATTTCATAGCTGTTGTGATAGTGTTGACAACAACATGACAGAAAGCTTCAACTCATGGCTTTTGGGTCCAAGGCACAAAACTATTATCACAATGCTTGAAGAAATAAGGGTCAATGTGATGGGAAGAATAGGTCGGCTGAGGGAGTTTTCTGATACGTGGATAACTCATATTTCTCCAATGACCCTGAAAGTATTGCAAGAGAACACATCAAAGTCCATGAGGTGTAACCTTGAATGGAATGGTGAGTTTGGTTTTGAGGTAAAGGACAACTTAGCATAACACATTTGTAGTGAATTTGAGTAATAAAATTGTACTTGTAGATCTTGGATGCTAAAAGGTATACCTTGCTGTCATGCTATAACTGCACTTCATTTTAGAAAATTGGAGCCCATTGACTATGTTGCACATTGGTATAGCAAAGACACTTACCTCAAGATCAATAGTCACTTCATTCAGCCAGTTACCAATATGCAGATATGGCCACAATCAACCAATCTTTCTGTTATATGTCACGATTCAAATCTAGGACCTAGGTGTGACACGACGAATGGAGAACTCAAAGGGAATCCCAAACAAGCCTCTTAACATATCATCCACACATCCTCCACTACTAGAAATTGGGCCTATGACAATGAATTGTATAACAACGCATAGGAAACTGTTTCCATATGAGGTCTATTACAATGGTTCGAACCGTTACCAAAATAATTCGGGATTGTAGTAATAAAATCGTTGTCATAGAGTTAAAATCGTTGCAATAAGAGTCTCTATAGCAACAGTTAATGGAGCTGTTGCCACAAAGTCATCTATGGCAATACCTTATAAAATATATTATATATTGGAATGTTTAATAAATTTCTCCATATTTTTCCTCTTCTTTTTTGCTATACCGCCAAAATATTATTTTTTTCTTTTATTTTCGTTTAATCTCTTAAATTCATTTTGTTCTTTCCTCACAAATTAAGCAAAACCCTATTCACAGGAAGCACTATCCCTTTTCTCTCATAAGTAATATACATTGTTCTCCATCATCGACAAGCTTGAATTTGAAGTGTCTCTCCAAATCAAGCTCATGGTAAGTTCTTCTCCATCAATAGAATCTGTATAATCTATTTAATTTAAATTGTTTTTGTCTTCAAATGTAGACCCGCTTCTCTGTCTTGTGAATCAAAGAAACCACAAAAGTGTTCGAAAAGCTACACAAATTCGTGGGCAACAATCTGAAAAACATAGTGGAAAACCCATCCCATGAAGGCACTGAGACAACTCTTGGCCGCTACTGCTTTTGTCTGCAGAAAGACAGAGTTTACTACGTATCGAAATCCCTCGTCATGCGAGCAACAAACATAAAAAACTGAGTTCACTAGGAACCCAGTTAAGGAAATTCACCAAAGAAGGTAAGTTCCACCTCATAGTTCATGCCTTGGGTCTCTTAGCAGCACACTCGAAACACAAAGTGTGGCTGAAACCCACATCTGAGATGAGTTTCCTATATGAAAATATTATATTGAAAAGTGAAGTTGGAGGATTACTGAGAGTATTAGCGAGTATGATGTAGTGGTTATGTTTTATATGTCGGATGTGTCGTTGGGATGTGGGGTTGCAGTGAAGAGTACTCAGGATTACCGAAAAATGGATCTTAATAGGATTGTAGTTCTTTATCAAGCTGATATTGGAGAGTATTTGAGGATAGAAGATGATCTTTAAGTTCAATTTTTTGGGGAAAAAAGGTACAATTGAATTTCTGGATGATTTCTGTCAAGCTGCTTTTGTGTTTTGGGAATTGGGGTTTTCTGGGTTTCTAGTTTGTGAAATGTAATTGTGGTTAACTCTGTATTCAATATTTGAGGATTTTGCTGAAGAAACTACAAGTTTGAGCTTTTGAGGTTTTTTTCTTGAATATCTACCTTTCTCTGAGTAGCTTATATCTGTGATTCTGTTTGTGTTCTTGCTCAGTTCAGGTCATTTGTTTCACAGAACTAATACTAGTGTGGTCTTCATTTAGTGTTATTCAATAATTTTTATTAGTTCAACTATTTAGTAACTTAAGCTTCATGAGATGTTCACTTCTATCATAACTAAATACTGTTTCTAGCAACATCACCCTCTTTGTGGTTTTTTTTTTTCCATACATTCTATTAGCAGATTATCGAACAATTGACAGTGTGCTTGATTAGTCATCTGGTATTCACAAGCTTTGCAGGATAAGGGGGTGGGAAAATATCTCAGAACAAGAAGAGAATTTTATTATATTTAATTAGCTTACTAGAAATTCTGATTTTCTATTCAATACAGGCTTGATCTCATTTTTTCCTGCCATAGGTACTTAAGGATGCATTACGAATTAGCTGTAAAAGCTATTGCACGGAACATTTTGGAGAATTTTTCATAGAAGTACACTACTGTAAGCTCTAAGTGCAATTTGTTATCCTAGTTATTCTTGGCTTGATCTTGAAAATTCTTAAAAGCCCTGAAAATGATAATTCTCTCGGAGAAACTTATAGCAACCCTTACAGTTTTATGTTATAGAGAACCGCTTCATTTGAAGTACTTCAAATATTCTGATTGGCTATCACTTATGGGATAAAGATCCTGAAAGTTATGTATTACTTTTACTTGAGAAAATCTGATTTTGGGTCATACTGCTCATGTTCTGCTCTATCAAATAAACTAAATTTACATCTTCCTGAACTTCTAATTTGATTAAAGCCAACCTACTAAACTAATGGGAGAAATTTCTAATTTTGCACATGGCATTGGCTACATCTTCGCATATGCCATAGGTGCACGATTGTTATTGTTTTGCATTACGCAATGGACCATTCTGCTTGACACAATTACTTCCGAAAGCAGCAGTGACAATGTTAGCAGAATATTAGGCACTGTTAATACATCTAATTGTGATCCAGCTGACGTTGGGCTGTTATCTACCCGGTAGCTTGGAAGTTCACCCTCATATGCTTGCCTCGGATGGCTCAGTTCAATTGACAACGATCGAGTGACTTGTGACTTAAATTACAGGTACTAGTCTTGCTAAAAGTGAACTAAGCCTGTGGGTGAAGGGGTATATTGTTACCATTGACTTTCGAAGGTCGTGGTTTGTCCTACCAGTTGACTCTAAAAAAAATTCTCATGCATCATAAGAAGACAATCAACCTTTCAATCGACCATCTTCTAGCAGCAATAATCAAGGTACGATATCTCTCTTCTTCTTGGAAGGGAAGTCCTGACAACTTTTTCAATTCTTTCTTAGAAGGGAAGTGTTGGCAATTTTTTTTTAGTTCTTTCTTTCTATTTGATGGAATCGATTCTTTCCTCTATTTGAATTAATTTTAATTTAGGAGGAAAATACAAGCCGAGTAATGGAGTTACGAGTTTGTTGATTGCTGAGAAGAATCGATTTAAGCTTATTTTTGACGATTAGTGTTTTCTTGTTGTTTTTTTGTTTATTAATCATTCAATGACTAATTTAAAGCTGGTTCATAAATGTTATGTTAGCTGGGTTAGTAGGTATAAGCTTGGTTAGCTAGTGCAACTGTGATGCTTCTTTTTATGATATAAGGCTTCTGATAGCACAAGAACCAACATTACATTAAGTTCTATCTCAAACTCAACTTATCAAGCCAATGCATCTGCAATTGGAGTTGTTCCTGCAGCAAGCAGTGCTTTTACTACTAGTACAACTGGTGCTACAGAATCAGACGTTGGCGGTGTTCCCAATCGCTTCCTTGGAATTACACTTGCATATTTATGGCAAACTCAACTACATCAGATGTCATCAGTGGT
The DNA here is from genome assembly GCA_011800125.2 of Solanum clarkiae. Classification (NCBI taxonomy): domain Eukaryota; kingdom Viridiplantae; phylum Streptophyta; class Magnoliopsida; order Solanales; family Solanaceae; genus Solanum; species Solanum clarkiae. The sequence continues at coordinate 10,041,351 of JAABOM020000096.1, forward strand.
ATATACATATTTGATTGATGTAGATAACCTCATGTTTGTTGTGAATTTTTTTTTACTTGTTAATTCTTCAACAAGATGATGTATTTATGTTTATGGTTGTCTTATTTGTATGCTTTATGATGTATTGATTGCTTGTTATAAGCGAATTATCTACAAATGTGGAATCACTATTCATCTGGTTATTACATGTTTGTTCTGTATGTCCATAGATGTTTATCAATCTTCCCCTGTGGAACATGGCAGAATACTAGAGATTGCTTCCACGGGAGATTTGTAGCTGGCTAGATGCTAAATGTGATAAGTTAGCTGATGCAATTGTTGTTGATGACATTGGTAAGTTTAAGTTGATAATTTCTCTTCCTTTATTTTCCTTGGTCCTTCGCCTTTCAATATGTCTGTTGGTTGCTAAATTTCTACTTGTTTTTCTCTTAAGCAACACCAGCATTTATACGTAGGACATGGACATCTATGTTAGTTTTATAATTAGCCTCTATATATAGGTGTCCTGCTATATATACAACCAATTGCATTGTAATGTTTCAAATTGTGGTTCAAATTGGAAAAATCTACTGCCGAAGTGCATAAGTTCTAGATTTACTTATCCATCGATACAAAACTATTCCCCATTGCCCCTCAAAGATTTCTTGGTTATGATTTTGTTCTCTAGATTTACTCATGTCAGTATTCTTCAAACGCAGGTAAAGTAGTTCTCTAACTATTTAAATAAAAGAGAACTTTTAGAAGTGTTTTTTTCTCATACTAAGATTTGTGTAAGAATATAACCCTACGTTGAATCTACAGATATATTTGTTGCCAGTCAAAGTTCAGCTGCCCGACTTCCAGGGAGGTCTCTCTCTCTCTGAACTTACGTTTCTATATTGTATGATTTATGTGAACCATTTATAAAACATGTTTTGCATTTTTTTAGCTTGTTAATTTAAACAAAGTGTTCCTCCTAGTTCCATGAAAGAATAGACTCTACACTGGACTTGCAGTAAGATAAATCATTTGGCAAAAAGAAAATTTGTATTCTGAAGAATGGATTAACTTGTTATGTTGTACGATATTTAATAATTATGTATTGCAGCCCTTCCCTCCAGGAGGTGATTTGAAGTAACAACCATAGGAACCTAGGTTGAATGTAGAAGAGATGGATGGGTATAGATGAACTCCTTCCCATTAATTTGTATTTGGTTGGTAGTGTTAACCTGTACCTGCGTAGGAGATAATGGATAAGCAATGCTAGTAGAGCGGTCAGTTTATCTGCAAGTTGGCTTGCACACGATTTGACATGAATGATAAAATGAGAATAATCATTCTCTTTTGTTAGTATTTAGTCCTTGTTTTAATCGGTTTAAAGTGGAATTGCGGTAGAAGTAGCTTAAAAATAGGTCGTTCTTGAAAGAAAAAATATTTTCTTGATTATCTTATGTTTTTGTTTTGGTGCTATCTTGATTCTACTAGAACATTTCTTGTTGCATTTGGCCATTTGCAAGAGATGGGGGGAACAAATTCGTCAAAGTCTATCCATTTGTAGTAGCCATGTCATTCTTCGATTTATCAGTCTACTGCACGTACTTCATCATGTTGGTTCTCTCCATCATATTCTTTATGTACTCTAATGTATTTATTCATGACTTTGAATTTTGAAAATAGGGGGATCACATCTGAATTTCATTGTCATCCAAGTTAGTGTTCTCTTTTTGCTAAATCATTGATTATCATGTTTTGTAGGCGGAGAAAATGGATAAAGGGTAGAAGAAATTGGTGAAGATTTGCTACTAAAACTTAGGATTTTAGGAATCTTTTTATTTTGAATATTTCTAAACTTATGTATGTTAACTCGTGTTGTCAAACAATATTGTTAATTTTTTTTGTGTGTCTAATTCATTATATATTATTTTATTCCTCAATATTTTATAATATAAACCAAAGCGAGCCTAGATAGACTGTTGAAATACTTTATCACAAACCATTGCAATAGCTACAATATATTTCATAAATTATTATTGCAACAGTTATAAACCGTGCCTATCGAGTAAAACAACCGTTGCAATAGCTATAATTTAGCTCGCACAAATTGTTATCACAAGGTTATTAACCGTGGCAACTGAAAATACGAACAGTCTCAATGGATAGTGCTATTGCAACAATTCCACTACCGTTGTGATACAGAGGTTTCTGCAACAGTTTACTAACCGTTGCAAAAGAACCATTGCGTTAGGTTATTCTATGCGATCAGATGTGACGGACCCCTAAACCGTTGCAATAGACCTAAGGCAACGATTTTGCCATCTATTGCAACGGTTTTGAGGGTGTTGCCATAGAGCGAATTTCTAGTAGTGCTTGGTCGCGGAAACAAAATAAAAACAACAAGAGATATAATAAAAAGAGAAGTGGGACTAAAGGGAAGTCTTTGATAATCATTAAAGCATAAAAGAGTCAAACTCAAGCATAAGTACATCATAATATCCAACAACACTTTTAACATGGAATGGGGATGGGGGCCAAGACACTCTCCGGGGTCACACGCATAATAACAAGCGTTCAACATAATAAAGTCTCAAAATAGAAAGAATAATATAGATAGTGTCATAGGACTTGAGGACGCACTAAAACTTATCTCCGAAGTATCAACTAGCCACGTGGAGGATGATCAAAAGGTGCTCCGATCCCTATAGGGTAATATCATGTAGGCATAGTATGCATTAGTACGTTTGAATATACTAAGTATACGGGATGCAATCCAACAAAACATAAGCCAATATAGTCAAAATGCATAATCATAGGGAATGGATGTATAATATCTCAACATGGCATGCATGATCAATGCTTTTAGTAAAACATGCTTGTAAAACATTCAACATGCATAGTACAGGAAATATGTGTGGGAAGAGACCTTAACCGACATAGACTAAGCGAGTTACTACTTAGAATCCAAGGCATGTTACTCCCTTGGTAAGGTGATCAAGGCATGTCACCCCCTCAACAAGGTGATCAAGGCATGTCACCCCCTCGACAAGGTGTGGTCTATTTGCAATGGTAGCCATATAATGAATAAACCGAGGCATGTCACCCCCTCATCAAGTTGATCGAGGCATGTCACCCCCTCAGCAAGGTCCGCTATAACTAGATGGATCCACTAGAAAGCCATAAAAGAGATCATGTATAACCTATGGTGGCACATAGTTTAGAGACTAAGACTTTATATAAGGACCCCTTGAGTCAAGCCCCCATCTTAAGCCTCAATCGGTGCTAAGTCTATTCCCACGGAATATTTGAAATAATCATACTTTAGTCATAACATGAATAGCTTGTAAGAGACATGATAACATGATTTGAGTAGCTCATAGACATGCTGTCATGAACCAAGTCTAGGGCCTAGACGTGACACGACGCATGGGGAATCCGAAGGGACCTCAAGCAAGCCTCTTAATATATCATTACACATCCCTGGTCGCGGAAGCAATAAATAACAATAAGAGATAGTAAATAGGGATAACCAACGCTAAGGGACATCTTTCATAGCATAAATCATCATAGAGTCAAGAGAGTGTCAAGCTCATAGCATTATACATAACATGTCTAACAATACATCTAGCCATAAAACTTAGCGGGGCCCAAGACAAGCAACTAGCTTACCCTCATAGTCAAGTATACAATAAAAAGGAAAGAGATTCTTTATACATAGCATAAAATCAAAGTCAATGTCCCCGAAGTTGATGACTCACTACTAACTTTGTAGAGAAATCTCACTAGCCACGTGGAGGAGGAGGATGATCAAGTGGGGCTCCGGTTCCTACATGATGATATCATGTAAGCAAAAGTATGCGTTAGTACGTTTGAATATACTAAGTATGTATGATGCAATGCAATAACGGATAGGCAACATAGTTAGTACTTGGAATCTAAGGGAGACCACCCCTTAGAAGTGATTGAGGTACCAACCCCTCAATTGGTTGATGACATACCGCCCCCATCCGAGATGATTGAGGTACCAACCCCTTAATTGGTTGATGACATACCACCCCCATCTAGGTGATTGAGGCATCACCACCCAATTGACTATGGTCAATTCATAACACAATAGATACTTATCATGACAACAACACATAAACACTTCTCATGACATCAACATAATACATACTTCTCATGACACCAACACATACATACTTCTCATGAAAACAACACATACACACTTCTCATGAAAACAACTCATTCACATCACCCTTTCATCATCATAGAGTTACATATCTCATATGCGAAACATTAGGCCTTCAACAACTCAAGATACATTAACCGGACATTTTATCAAATACTTGATGGATGTGCAATGCTAGTGTAAAACCATAAAAATTAAGAATGAAATCATGCAAGTAAATTCAATATAAAATCACCCACCAACACTTGGTAATACCATCATGAAATATACATCAAAACCCTTCATCAAATCTCAAGATAGATCCAAGATTCATAGCTCAACACATGTTTAAACAATCACACTTTCATGAAATCCCAAATAGTTCATAGTCAAATTCATAGTAGAAAATCCATATGTAAAATCAACTTAGAAACATGTATTTTAGGTAAAAAGGAAGCTTAGGCACCATGGGTGAAAGGATCCAATGGTTGAAACCCACATACCTTGACTTTGGAGAATTCTTAAAGAAGATTGAAAATAGAGACTTAAAGATTGAATGAGAACCTTAAGATCTAGATGCATTTCGGGACTTGAATTTTGGGGTGAAATATTTGTCTAAGTGTTTGAGTGAGTATTGGAGAAATGTCTTGTATGATATGAGGGTGAAATATGGCAAAGTATAGGTATTTTCATGCATGGGAATACTTAGGCCCAAGACCCAAAATTCTTGCACCGATATAAAAACTGGACAAAAAATACACTATGGCGCGCCCTTGACGCATCGTGCCAAGGGCGGGAATAGCTTACTGGAATTTAATTTTTGGGAAAATGAAATTGTGATTTTTTAGCTCTAAAATCAGGGTTAGACCCATTTCCTACTCAATTTGACCCCCTAATTACATATGAATTCGGATTTTCGATATCACGCATGGATTTTGAGATAAATGGAAATTACGATTTCGGGCACTTCTGAGGCACACTTTTGGGCACTTTTTGGGATCGTTTCACTTGCTTGGCCTCTAGTAGTGAGCCTAACTTGAACATGAAGGTAGATAACAATACATGATCCCACTCTTTAACATGAATGGCTCACAAGAGGTAAAAATCTTGAAATAGGGCTTAACTTGATACTTGCAACATCATAGATACTTTTTATGAATTCAACACACACATGGAAGCCCTTAATCATCATAAAGTCACTTGACTTATAAATCATGTAATAGATCATCAATAACTTGAGAATCTTTGACTTAACATTTTATCAAATACTTGGTGGGTTCATGATACTAGTTCAAAATCATGTAATTCGAGAGTGAAATGGGATGAGTAAACTAGATGCAAATCAACCCTCCAACATGTAGTAAAGCCCTAATGTAGGTTACCTTGAAATCCATCATCAAAACTCATAATAGATCATAGTATCATAGCTCAAAACATGCATAGTCTCAATAAACAAAACCAATTCATAGTGTAAGCTTGAAATAGATAGTCATGCATAATCAATAAATATTTCATAAAACCCTAATATAATTTATGTTCATAATCTATAATTAGAGATACCCATAGATGATACAACTTGAAAAATGCAATTTTCATAAAAAAGAAGATTGAGCTCCATGGATGAAAGGACCCAATAGATGAAATCTACATACCTCAAACTTGGGTTTTCTTGATATGAACTTGAAGGAAACTTAGAGCTTGAAGTGAATCCTTCAGTTCCAAAGTTCAACTTGAAATCCTTGAATTTGGTATGAGATATTTGGTTAAGACTTGGAGAGGTTTTTGTGAGGGTTTTGAGTGATATAGAGTTGAAAAATGGCTAAGTATGGGTGATTTCACTTTTTAGTGGGCATGGGGCTATGACCCCAATGCCCTTGGGCCCCTAAGAAAAACGAAGAAAATTTTTGTACTGGTTTGCGTTTTGTCCGCGATACGGACCCAACGCGAAGAAAAAAATGTTTGCTCCGTGCCCCTAGTGCATTGCGGCTAGGGCGCGGATGCTCTTCGAAAATCTTAAATTAGCTGGAATTTTTTTCGCTACGGGTCCTCTAAAATGTGGGTTATACTCATTTCCCACTCAATTTTGCCCCATGATCGAGAATATGAAGTCAGATTTTTTATATTACTCACGAATTTTGAGATATATGAAAATTATGATTATGGACTTTCTGAAGCACATGTGGGGTATTTCAATATCTCTTCCTTGGAACATTCGTCCCCGAATGTCAGAGAAACATGCATGAGAGAAGTAATCATGAAGATTTCAGCCCGACATAAATGCAACAAATGCACTTAAACATCATTTTCAAAAATCTCAATATGAATGTAAAAAATCACCATAAACTTGTTATCATAAACATGAATGCATGCAAGATGACATGAGGGTTGAAACTTATGACTTGAAATCATAGATGGGACTTAATTTATGAATAGTAACCACAGGAAGAAAGCGGGGAGCATGGTCCCTAGTCTCGTTTTTGCCGAGCCTGATTCTCTATGGCATGG
>JAABOM020000096.1:10048096-10085419 GCA_011800125.2 Solanum clarkiae
ACAAGAAATATAACAAAGAAGGAAACGGGATTAACAGAAGTCTTTAATAATCATTAAAGAATAAAAGAGTCAAGCTCAAGCGTAAGTACATCATAATATCTAACAACACCTCTAACATGGAATGGAGCGGGGGCCGAGACACTCTCCGGACTCACCCTCATAAAAACAAGTGTTCAATATAAAGAAGTCTCAAAATAGCAAGAATGATGTAGATAGTGTCCTTGGACTTAAGGACTCACCAAAGCTTATGTCCGAAGTATCAACTAGCCACGTAGAGGATGATCAAAAGGTGCTCCGGTCCCTATATTGTAATATCGTGTAGGTATAGAGTATGCGTTAGTACATTTGAATGTACTAAGTATGCAGGATGCAATGCAACAAGACACAAGCCAATATAGTAAAAATGCATAATCATAGGCAATGGATATATAACATCTAAACATGGCATGCATGATCAATGCTTTTAGTAAAACATGCTTGAAAAATATTCAACTTGCATAGTACATGATATATGTGTGGGAAGAGACCTTAACCAACATAGACTAAGCGAGCTACTACTTGGAATCTAAGGTATGTCACCCCCTTGGTAAGGTGTTGAGGCATGTCACCCCCTCAACAAGGTGATTGAGGCATGTCACCCCTTGACAAAGTGTGGTCTACTTGCCATGGTAGCGATACAATGAATAATCTGAGGCATGTCACCCCATCATCAAGGTGATCGAGGTATGTCACCCCTCGACAAGGTATGGTATAACTAGATGGATCCACTAGAAAGCCATAAAAGAGATCATGTATAACCTATGGTGGCACATATTTTAGAAACTAAGACTTTATATAAGAACCCCTTGAGTCGAGCCCCCTTAAACCTCAATCGGTGCTAAGTCTAATTCCATAGAATATTTGAAATAATCATACTTTAGTCATAATATGAATAACTTATAAGAGACATGATAACATGACTTGAATAGCTCATAAACATGCTTGACCTCTAGTAGTGAGCCTAACTTGAACATGAAGGTAGATAACAATCATACATGATCCTATACTTTAACATGAATGGCTCACAAGAGGTAAAAATCTTGAATTAACTTGATACTTGCAACATCATAGATACTTTTCATGAATTCAACACATATATAGAAGCCCTTAATCATCATAAAGTCACTTGACTTGTAAATCATGTAATAGATCATTAATAACTTGAGAATCCTTGACTTGACATTTTATCAAACACTGGGTGGGTTCATGATACTAGTTCAAAATCATGCAATTTGAGAGTGAAATAAGATGAGAAAACTTAATGCAAATCAACCCACAAATATGTAGTAAAATCCTCATGTAGGTTACCTTGAAATCCATCATCAAAACTTATAATAGCTCATAGTTTTGTAGCTCAAAACATGCATAGTCTCGATAGACAAAATCAATTCATGGTGTAAGCTTGAAATAAATAGTCATGCATGATCAATAAACATTTCATAAAACCCAGTATAATTTTTGTTCATAATCCATAATAAGATATACCTATAGATGATACAACTTGAAAACATGCAATTTTCATGAAAAAGGAAGATTGGGCTCCATGGGTGAAAGGACCTAATGGATGAAAGCCACATACCTCATATTTGGGTTTTCTTGAGATGAGCTTGAAGGAAACTTAGAGCTTGAAGTGAATCCTTCAGTTACAAAGTTAAGTTTGAAATCCTTGAATTTGGTATGAGATATTTGGTTAAGTCTTGGAGAGATTTTTTGATACGCCCAAATTTACATTCCAAAAGGAATAGTAAAGTGGTCATTGATAAATATAGAACTCAGCCAGAGTTGAGGCTGACCCCACAGGAAATGCAGGAGAATATATCTATTAGCACTGCTTTCAGATGTAATATCTATTCCCGAAACAAAAATGCATAAAGTAAATGGGGTTTTTTTGGTTTTTCTAACTAAGTTACTAAAATAAAGTAATAAATGAGTGCAAGGATACTAGATTTCAAACAATTTATGTGCAGCTAGGATTGTGTTCCCATGACATCTAATGCATTAGCCAAATCTAGAGGTAAAGTCGTTCATGATTGCATATGTAAGATCTAACAAGTTATATAGCATCTAATTCACCTCTTGGTCCTTCTTAGATGCAGATCATTTATCATATTTCGGTCTCAGAATGTATACGTGCTAACCCTTGTTCTCAATCCCGCGATACTCTCACTTGTCAGTCTTAAGTATTTAGACGAGGTTAAAATCCCAAATTTCTGTCGTAAGACTCTTTTCCTAATCAAAGCATCCCTTTCGGGCATGTAATGAATAAAGGCTTACCCTAATGCATCGACTCATTATGAAAGAAATTATAATGAAGATTACTACAGTATATACACTAATTAATCCCAAGATTTACCCCATATTCGCCTATCTTATTGATTTGTCATGGTTCCCACAACCCTAGTTGTAAGTTTAGCCTAGAATATTCAAGAAAGAAAACCCACAATGAAAAAAAAGAATTCATAATAAATGACTTACTATTGGAGAATCAATGAATCCATGAGTTACAATCTTAAACAAGATAAGCAAAATCCCAAAGGTTTGTGAAATCTGAAGGAAAATAGTGTTTTCAATGTTTTCTATCTCTAGCCATCCAAGACTAAGTAAAAACAAAATAAAAAGACTACTCATATACAAGGAAAACCTAATCCAATTTTTAAAATAGGAAAGACCACGTCGGTATGGGCACGAGCCACCACATGACCCGTGAGATGGTAGATGGACTATCAAATGGTCCATGTGGTTGTACTTTGCTTCAATTCCAACCGCTTCTTCATGCGCCAGTAGACGGGCCGTGTGAGTTTAAGTGGCCTTCAACATTTTCCAGCTCCTCTTGACGTCACGAGCTAAGTCACAGACCGTGGTTTATCATACAACCCTTGATAAGTCCCGCCTCCCACCACTTAGCTCGAAGTCTTCAACATTCAACAACAATAGCTAATCACTTCACTTTAACAACACTTGGAACGACCCATCACACTTCCCTCAGTCCGTGAAATGTGCCGTGGGATGCAACTTCGTCGCTTGCACCTCTCTTTTTCTCCTCATAACTGCCATCAGCCACCAAGTGTGAGGCTACGATGGGCCTCACGGTCCTTGTGGAAGTACACGAGCCATGTAGATCCCCGTGTGTCCATACTTGGTTCCATTTTTTCCCTCCTCTTTGTGCTCTTTTTCATCCTTTCTATAGCAAACTAACAAATTTGCTTAAGAACGTGCAAAAATCCCTTGTTTAAAGTATTATAAGAGTCGTATTTCTACAACTCATCAACACCCTCAACTTAGAATGATTGCTTGTCCTCAAGCAACAACGACTCAACCAAACACCACATAAACACAAGTGCTCACTTAGATTATGATCACCCCACAATGTTCAACACATATGCCCCGCTAACAAGTTTAAGAATGTGCTCACACCCCAAACGGACCCACAAAGATTAAGGCAAACATCATGCATGCATAGTCAGTCCCATATGATCAGGAATAAAGATACCACATTTGAGTTAGCAACCAACTAATAGAGAATATAGTGCCCTCACCACAAAGAAGACCCACACTCAACGTAAGCATGTAAAATTGATATTGAAACGTAGTCACTCACTCTCAGAAATGACTTTCATTGGGCACGCCTATATCAATCATAAACTTGCCCTTCTTTTCACCACCTTGACTCTTGAATGTGCTTTTTAGGATCACATTAGGATTTTTGCGGCTTGTAGCATAGGCTTGGACTCGGGTGAGGTATATTTAGGATTAAAGTGAGTAAACGGCCTCTTCCAGATAGTTACTTCGATCAGCCATTTGCTTTTTGGTCTCGAACACTTACTGCCCCCCATTTCTCCAACTTTCTATAGTACGGGGAATGATTTCCGTGCTCATTTACTCATTTTTATTCTTTTTTTTCGCTAATTCATTTTGCTCATGGTCACAACCCATTTATTTTTCTCTTTTTATCACTTTATTCTTTTTCACATTCATTTTTCTATTTCCCCTGCACTAGCCACCCTTAACATAAGCCTTTGGCTTGGGGCAAGGTTCACAATATCTTTCTAAGCGACCAAGGCCGGTATAACTCACCCTCAACTTAGGCTTTTGACCTAGGAAGGTTTGCAATGTCCTTGGAGAGACCAGGGCCAAAACAAAGGTCAACAGATAGTGCCCGATCGTGAGACTACCTGTTGAACGTCCGATGGCACCTTGCTCTAACCTGAGCTATGCAACAACGAGATCTCCCTTGGTCAGATGCTTCCTCCAAATCTAACGTCTCTATCAACTAAATTCTCTTTTCTTCTTTCTTAATGCCTTCGTGTCCCTTACGTGATCATATCCTACCCTCTGCTCCCTTTCCCTAAGACTACTGTTTATCAACAAATATCTAAGGATGAGGTTCGTTTTATCCTTCCTTTGAGATGAATCTTCAAATCTATCTCCCCAACTATTTATCCGACCCCCTTTCCTTAACAGTTCAAAATTCCTTATCTTTCTCATTCACTCTATTCTTTTAGAAATGGATTTTTTTTAAGAGTAAATGAATTTGGGTGATTTCAAAGAAAGGGTCCATTTAGGCTCAATTTTTGGTTCAAGAGGGACAATTTCATTTGGTTAGTCAATTTTTGGCTAAGTGACTAGTCGACAACAATGACCTAAGATCACATCCTAATCCAGTCATTCAATTATTTTAGTGGGACTAACCAGGTAAGTTCTATCTCACAAGTGCGTCGACTGAATTATGAAATTAGCTCACACATACATGGCACATCTTTTACTCTAATTAGTACTAAATCACATAGACATGCTTCATTCATCAGAATGCTAACCATACACACATAATACTTTCCACCAATCATACAAGTTAGTAAGGATGAGATGCAAACACATATAACTTTACCATTGTTAATATGGGACGTTACAAAGATCAACACACGCGCTACCCTAGAATTCTGTAAACACTTATATTTACACAAACATTATGACCTAAACATGTCATTTCTACCAGATAATATACCTAACAAAAAAGAAACATGACAAGAACAACTCTTAAGTGGCAGGATGCCCCACCCCCTCCAAAAAGACAGTGAAATGTCCTCACTACACCATAATATGAGTAAATGAACAGATAAGGGATAGAACATACCTGGGATGCCCTAGGCGTCATCATATCACTGGGACCAGACCCTCCTAGGGGGTCTCTACCAGCGTTTGTAGCACCCGATCCAAATGTGCTACTAGGGCCTCCTATCTGTTCTGCCTCTGTGGCTAGCTACTCTCTTTTTGCCTGTTCGGCTACTGCGCGGTGCTGGGATCTAGCGACCTTGAGAATCTACCATTTTTCTTCTTTCTGTGGGTCAAGGGTAGCACTAATTTGGTGGCCGCGCCACTTACCCTTATTCTTTCTCCTGGCCTGATCAGTAAGTGGCGTAGATGCAATAGCTGGGGTGGCCAAAACGCCCCACATCTCATCCAGAACAGCCGCCATGGGGCATTGAACAGGCTCATCCAAGATTTCGGAGGTGGAGCCGGTGCAGGGGCCTAATACTATGCAGTCAACTGAGCAATCTGGGCCTTCATATCATTTACTATCTGAACCAGATTTTTCATTTCGTCCCTGGATATACTCACAAAATGTTGAGGAAGTACCCCTCCAAAAGTGGTGGCTTGGCCCTTCAAGGTGGTGATTCGAGTGAGAAGAACTTCGTTACATTGGTCCACCACCCACTATGAGTGAGACTGGACTACATGCAAACTCCTTTCTACTATCTGATCTACAATGTCACGAGTCTGTCGCTGGTCTGCCACCATTCTGGCCAAGAAATCATAGGGCACATATACATACCCTTGTCGTATAGAGGAGCTACACCGCTACCCTCGGGTCGCTCAGAAGTCGTGCCTAATGGTGGGGCGGTGGTATAGTCCTCAAATGGTAAGAGCTACTGTGGAGGTGGTGAAGGGAAGTTTGTCGGGCCCCCTAGTGAATGCATTCTCCTTAATCAGGGAAATGTTGGCCACGCCCTTGGGAGCTAATTTCTAGTCCAAAAAGTAAGTAGTAGGAACACCAGCCTGTTTGGCGAAGGCCATGAACCAAACACGGGAAAGGCATGCCAGCTCTCTCAGATAAGGCCCGGTCCCGCATCTCCAAGGCAATGATTTGTCCCAAGTTGACCCCGTATCTGGACATCAGGCATATTATCAGAGAGGCATGAGAAGGTTGGAGTAGATTGTTGTTACCTGTGGGCCTCAGCCAGGCCCATACCACCGACCACCAGAATTTTGCAACAAACGTCAAAGATGCTTTGGAGATAGGACACTTGGGATTTGTAACCTAAGGTTTTACCGCCCCCTCAATGGCAACTTGTTCAGCAACCCATCACAACAGTTCAGCCCGAGATGTCGAGTCAGACATTTGCCCCTTATCCATAATCTGCAAGTGTCTATCCATGAATTAGGCATCTGGGGGAGCTTCGTAATCTGGCCCAAACTGAAAGAGGTTGATTGTGGTTTTTCAAATATTCACTTGTGTACCACGCACCATAACACGTGACTGCGAGGACCTACCAAGTGCGATCTGCCGCTTCGCCTTCTTAAGCTCGATACCCTCTATGGAGTTAAGTAGACTAGCAGCGTAATTAGAGTAGAACTCCTCAACTATGACGGGTCCATAGTACCTAGGTGGTTGCGCCATCCAACCAAACTTGTGTGATTCAAAAGTCTCCCTGATTTCTGGAACGCCATTAAGTTGGTTAGCGAGGACCCAAACCTCCGAGATGATCGGCCGTCGTTGGAAACCCCTAGAACCTTTTGTAAGCCTATTAACATAGATATCCTTAGCTCCTGGGACTGTCCACCGACCCCTCAGAAATACAATAAGTGACCTGGTAGTTTTGGGATCCATTGTCCGGGAGACTACAAAATGTATAGCCTCATCATCACTTTCCCAGAGTTCGATCTCCTCTGCCTGCTCCTCAGTGTCATGACCCTCAGCCGCCGGAGTTTGCACCTGTTCTTCCTGGTCCAAAGTATTCTCCTTCTGTTCCAGGGTATCTGTCTCATCCTCAACTCCCGTGGAAGGAACCCCCTTTTCAGACTGAGGAGCTCTACGACGGCCTAATACACGGGCCTGCATAGTACGAGGAGAGTGAGGGGAGACATTTCCTGTGTACCAAACTTCAGACCCACTAGAGGAGTCATCGCCTGAGTCACTCCCAACTTTATTGCTAGATGATATGGTTGGGGAATCATGGAGACGTGACAGAGGCTCTTCCCTTGCATTTGGTTTGGCTAGCCTACGGCGTGGGTCCATAGTACCTGCAAGTGCCACAATGAATACACTTCGTTAGAAATTATTGCACAAGTAATGTGACGCACTAATGGGTACTCAGCTTTCCCCTATGCCGTAAAAGCGACAATAACCCTTAAGAATGGCGTCCCTAGTTCTATCATAGGGCCATTGCACTTAAAGGACATATGGGAACTAAACTTAAAATTGACCTAAGTAAAATAATACAGGTGGAAAAGGGTCAACGTGACACTATACGACCCATATAACGAGACATGGTCCGTAAAAGGGCTCGTCAGGTGGCACTTGGTCATGTGGTTGGCTGACCGTACATCACGGGCCATTACATAGTCCGTGAATAATGACACGGTCCGTGAAAACAGTCGTCCAACCCCCTTTGACCAAATTTACATACCAAAAGGAATAGTAAAGCAATCGTTGATCAAATATAGAACTCAACCATAGTTGAGGTTGTTCCCACAGGGAATGCATGAGAATATATCTATTACCACTATTTTGAGATGTAATATCTATTCTCGAAACAAAAATGCACAAAGTAAATGGGGGGTTTTGGTTTTTCTGACTAAGTTACTAAAATAAAGTAATAAATGAGAGTAAGGACTACTAGATTTCAAACAATTTGTGTGCAACTAGAATTGTGTTCCCCATGATATCTAATGCAATAGCCGAATCTAGTGGTAAACTCGTTCATGATTACGTATATAAGATCTAACAAGTTATGTAACATCAAATCCACCTCTCGATCCTTCTTAGATGCATATAATTCATCATCTTTTTGGTCTCAGAATGTATATGTGCTAACCCTTATTCTTAATCCCGGAATACTCTCACCTTTCGGTCTAAAGTATTTAGACTAGGTAAAATCCCGAATTTTCATCGTAGAACTCTTTTCCTAATCAAAACATCCCTTTCGGGCATGTAATGAATAAAGGCTTACCCTAATGCATTGACTCATCAAGGAAGAAATTATAATGAAGATTACTACGATATATACACTAATCAATCCTAAGATTTACCCTATATTGGCCTATCTTATTAAGTTGTCAAGGTTCCCACGACCGTAGTTGTGGGTTTATCCTAGCATCTTAAAGAAAGAAAACCCATAATGATACAAAGAATTCATAATAAACGACTTACTATTGAAGAATTAATGAATTCACGAGTTACAATCTTGAACAAGATAAGCAAAATCCCAAAGTTTTGTGAAATCTCAAGAAAAATAGTGTTTTTCAGTATTTTCTATCTCTAGCTGTCCAAGACTAAGTAAAAACGAAATAAAAAGACTATTTATATACAAGAAAAACCTAATACAATTTAAAATAGTAAAGATCATGTCAGCATAGGCACGGGCCACCACATGGCCCATAAGATGGTAGACAGACTGTCAAACGGTCCGTGTGGTTGTACTTTACTTATATTCCAGCTGCTTCTTCATGCGCCAGTAGACGTGCTGTATGAGTTCAAATCATCAGTAAATGAACCGTCTACTTGGCCTTCAATATTTTCCAACTCCTCTTGACGTCACGAGCCAAGTCACTGACCGTGGTTGATCACATGGCCCGTGACAAGTCCCGTCTATTACCATTTAGCATGAAGTTTTTAACATTCGACGGTAATAGCTAATCACATCACTTTGATGGCACTTAGAATGACCTGTCACACTTTCCACGATCTGTGAAATGTGTCGTGGGACGTGCCTTCGTCACCTATGCCTCTCTTTTTCTCCTCATAACTGTCATCAGCCACCAAGTGTGAGGCCACGATGGGCCTCACGGTCTGTGTGGAAGTACACGAGCCGTGTAGGTCCTCGTGTGCCCACACTTGATTTCATGTTTTTCTCCTCTTTGCGCTCTTTTTCATCCTTTTTCTATAGTACACCTATTTCTCCATGCCTTAGTAATTTTTTCCTAAAAAATCACAAAAACAAACACTAAACTAACAAATTTGCTTCAGAATGCACAAAAATCCCTTGTTTAAAGCATTATAAAAGTCGTATTTCTACGACTCATCAACACCCTCAACTTAGAATGATTGCTTGTCATCAAGCAATAATGACTCAACCAAACACCTCATAAATACAAGTGCTCACTCAAACTATAGATCACTCCATAATTTTCAACACATTTGCCCCGCTAACAGGTTTATGAATGTGCTCACACCCCAAATGGACCCACAAAGACTAAGGCAAACATCATGTTTGCATGGTCAGTTCCATATGATCAGGAATAAAGATGCCTAGCTGAGTTAGCAACCTATTAATGCAGAAGATAGTGCCCTTACCACAAAGAAGTCTCACACTTAACGTAAGCATGCAAAACAGAGACTGGAATGTAGTCACTCACTCTCAGAAATGATTTTTAGTGGACACACTTGTATCGATCATAAACCTGCCTTTATTTTCACTACCTTAACTCTTGAATAGCCTTTTAAGGATCACATTAGGACTTTTGCAGCTTGTAGCATAAGTTCGGGCTCGGGTGCAGTATATTTAGGATTAAAGTGACTTGCTTTGACTCAGCCATTTGCTTTTTGGTCTCCAACACTTATTGCCCCTATTTCTCCAACATTCTATAGTATGGGGAGATATTTTCATGCTCATTTACTCATTTTTATTCTTTTTTTTCACTCATTCATTTTGCTCACAGTCACAACCCATTTCTTTTTCTCCTTTTATCACTTGATTCTTTTCCACACTCATTTTTTTGTTTCCCCTGCACTAGTCAACCTCAACTTAAGCCTTTGGCTTGTGTCAAGCTTCACAATATCTTTTTAAGGGACTAGGGCCGATATAAGCCACTCTCAACTTAGGCTTTTGACCTAGGCGGAGGTTCACAATGTCCTTGGAGAGACCAGGGCCAAAACAAAGGTCAACAGATAGATTGGGGAAGTGGATTTTTGTGGTTTCAAAGAAAGGGCCCTTTTAGGCTCAATTTTTCGTTCAAGAGGGACAATTTCATTTGGTTAGTCAATTTTTGGCTAAGTCAATAGTCAACAACAACGGCCTAAGATCACATCCTAATCCAGTCATTCAATTATTTCAGTGGGACTAACTAGGCAACTTCTATCTCACAAGTGTGTCGATTGAATTATGCAATTAGGTCTCACACACATGGAACATCTTCTACACCTAATTAGTGCTAAATCACATAGACATGCTTCATTCATCAGAATGCCAACCATACACACAAAATACTTGCTAGAAATCATACAAGTTAGTCAGGGTGAGATGCAAACACAAATAGCTTTTACATTGTCAACATGGGACATTACAAAGATCAACACAGGGGCTACCCTAGACTTCTATTAACACTTAGATTTACACAAACATTATGACCTAAACATGTCAGTTCTACTAGATAATACACTTGAGAGAAAATAAACATGGCAAGAACAACTCTCAAGTGGCAAGATGCCCCACCCCTTCCAAAAAAACAGTGTAGTGTCCTCACTACACCATACTAAGACTAAATAAAAAAATAGGGGATAGAATATACCTAGGACGCCCTACACGTCAGCAGTGTCTGTGGGAACAAACCGTCCTGAGGGGTCTCTATCAGCGTATATAGCACCTGACCTAGAGGTGTTATTGGAGTCTTCTATCCATTCTGCCTCTGCGGCTAGCCGTTCTCGCTCTGCCTGTTCCCTACTGCGCGACGTTAGGCTCTAGCGGCCTTGCACATTTGCAGTTCTTCTTCTTTCTATGGGTCACTGGTAGGACTACATTAGTGGGTGCGTCGCTTACCCTTGTCCTTTCTCCTAGGCTGATTAGTAGGTGGTGAGGGTGTAATAGCTAGGAGGCCGAAATGCCCCACATCTCATCCAGAACATGTGCCATGGGGGCATTGATCAGGTTAATCCAAGATTTCAGAGGTGGAGCCGGTGTGGGGGCCTAATACTATGCAGTCAGTTGATTAATCTGGGCCTTTATATCACTCATTGTCAAAACCAAATTTTTCATTTCGTCCCTGGACATACTCCGAAAATGTTGAGGAAGTATCGCTCCAAAGTGGTGACTTCGCCCTTCAAGGTGGTGATTCGAGTAAGAAGAACTTTGTTACGTTGGTCCACCACCTACTATGAGTGAAATTGGACCACATATGTAATCTTTTCTACTATCTGATCTACGATGGCATGAGTCTATTGCTGGTCTGCCACCATTCTGGCCAAGAACTCATAGGGCACATATACGTACCCTTGTTGTACCAGAGGAGATACAGCGCTACCCTCAGTCCTCTCAGAAGCTGTGCCTGATGGTGGGCCGGTGGTGTAGTCTTGGAATGGCAAGGGCTGCTGTGGAGGTGCTGAGGGGAAGTTTGTCGAGCCTCCTAGTGAACGTGTTTTGCTCTTCATGAGAGGGTTTTGGACAACCTTAATCAGGGCAATGTTAGCCACACCCTTGGGAGCTAATTTCTAGTCCAAAAAGTAAGTAGTAGGAACACTGACCCATTTGCGAAGGCCACGAACCACGGGAAAAGCATGCCAGCTCTCTCAGATAAGGCCCGATCCCGCATCTCCAAGGCAGGTATTCGTCCCATGTTGACCCCATATCTAGATATCAGGCATGTTATCAGAGAGGCATGTGAAGGTTGGAATAGATTGTTGTTACCTGTGGGCCTTAGCCTGGCCCGTACCACTAACCACCAGAATTTTGCAGCAAATATCAGAGATGCTTTGGGAATAGGACACTTGGGATTTGTAAACCAAGGTGCTACAGCCCCCCAATGGAAACTCATTTGGCAATCTATCCTAATAGTTCAGCTTGAGATGCCGAGTCGGACATCCGCCCTTCATCCATAATCTGCAAGTATCTATCCATAAATTTTGCATCTGGCGGAGCTTGGTGATCTGGCCTAAATAGGAAGCAATTGATGGTGGTTTCTGAAATATTCACTCGTGTTCACCTTCTTAAGCTAGGTACCCTCTCCGGAGTTCAGTAGACTAGCATCGCAATTAGAGTATAACTTCTCAATTATGGTGGGCCCATAGTACCCAGGTGGTTGCACCATCCAACTGAACTTGTGTCATTCAAAAGTCTCCCTGACTTCTGGAACGCCATCAAATTGGTTCATGAGGACCCGAACCTCTAGGATGACTGGTAGAAATTGGAAACCCCCAGAACCTTTTGTAAGCCCATTAACATAGATATCCTTAGATCTTGGGACTATCCACCGACCCTTTATAAATACAATAAGTGCCCTGGCAGTTTCGGAATCCATTGTTTAGGAGATTGCAAAATGTATAGCCTCATCATCACTTTCCCGAAGTTCGATCTCCTCTGCCTGCTCCTCAGTGTCATGACCCTCAACCTCCAGAGTTTGCATCTATTCTTCCTGGTCCGAAGTATTCTCCTCCTGTTCCAAGGCATCTGTCTCCTCCTCAAATCCTATGGAAAGAATGCCCTCTTCAGACTGGGGAGCTCTACGATGGCCTGATACACGGGCCCGCATAGTACGAGGAGAGTGAAGGGAGACATTGCCTGTATATCGAACTTCAGACCCACTAAAGGAGTCATCGCCTAAGTCACTCCCAGCTTGATTGCTAGATGATACAGTTGGGGAATCATGGAGACGTGACACAGGCTTGTCCCTTGTATTAGGTATGGCTAGCCTACGACATAGGCCCATAGTACCTACAAGTGCCACAAATGAATACACTTTGTTAGAAATTATTACACAAGCAAGGTGACGCACCAACGGGTACTCAGATTTTCCCTGTGCCATAAAAGTGACAACAACCCTTAAGAGTGGCGTCACCCGATCTATCATAGGGACATTGCACTTAAAGAACACATAGGAACTAAACTTAAAATTGACCAAAGTAAAATAATACAGGTGGAACAGGGTCAACGGGACCCTACATATCCCATGTAATGAGAAACGGTCTGTGAAAGGGACCATCGGGTGGCACTTAGTCGCGTGGTTGGTTGACGACACGTAACGGGCCGTTACACGGTCCGTGAACAATGACACGTTCTATGAAAATGGTCGTCCGACCCTCTTTTGACGAATTTTCAACTCATCATGCAAATACAGACAAGTACATGCACTTTCACCCCACTTAATCATGATTTAATTAACACATTAGCATATACAAATCGATTTCCCCAAAAATCAACAAAAATCCTCTTTCATGGTTGAGACCTTAAGAATTCACCAATGGAGGTTTTCACCATCACATGAATACTCAACATCAATAATCTATATTATGATGCATTAAACCAGGAAAGAAATGATTCAGGACTAAGATCTATACATGCAAACACTAAAATTTACACTAGAAGGTAGAGAAATTAAGTTCTTACTTTAATGAGCAACAATGGAGAAAAAGATTTTCTTTGAGAAGTAGACACCCACACTTAGATTAAGCCATGAACCATGAAATAGAATCACGAGTCGTCTCAAAAAGATGAAAATTTTTGGGGATTTTGGAGAAAGGGGGAGTGAAGTAGAGAGAGCGAGTTGTGAGAGTAGAGAGAGAAGGGAGAAATCTTGAAGTGGGTTGTTGGGGCCAAAGAAGAGTATTTAAGATACCTTGGTCAACATAGTTGACTAGTCAACATTCTCTACACGGACGGCCTCACGGGCCGTGACGCGTGTCATGGTCCATTTGGACCGTCCGTGATGCATGTCACGGTTCGTTTGGACTATCCGTCCCACCTATCTTCTAGCAATTTTGTACTTACCTGGCCTTGCATGCATTGTGCTCCTTGATGGATCATCCCACGAGTTGTGACACGTTGCACGGTCCGTATGGACTGACTGTATCACCCCACTTGGCCAATTTCTCGAATAAACAACTTGCACCATGCGCGCCTGCCAAACAATCGGCCACACGGGCCGTGTGAGTATGGATGGGTCCTGTAATGGCCCGTGTGGTCGCACTTTAACAATGTCATCCCATTTACGTGTCTAGGTCATGACCACAATACCAGACGAGCAACCCCATGAATCATCCCAAGTCAGACGGCCCGTGCAGCAGCACGTGGCATTACACTTTGCCAAATTGCAGCTGTTTTGATGTCTAGCTCTGCCTTCCTCCTCGCGTGCGGTTCCGACCTCCAAAATGGCACCTGTACTCACCTGAAAAATGAATAAAAACAAGAAAAATGCATGACCTATATATATTTCCAACTATAATACATGGGTTGCCTCCTATGGAGCTCTTGATTTAACGTCGCGGCACGACGTATTGTCTTGACTACTTAGAATTCGTCAAGGAGCAAAACCTGAATCATGGAGTCCTCCTCTATTGCACCCAAATATTTATTCACCCTCTATCCATTTACCTTGAACCGATCCTTATTTTCTGCCTCTAGCTCAATTGCACCATGGGGAAACACTAGGCTAATCGTGTATGGGCCCGATCACCTTGACTTAAGCTTACCTGGAAAGGGACTCAACCTGGAGTTGTATAGCAATACCTTGTCACCAACACCAAAGCTCCATTGGGCAATATGCTTGTCATGCTGGACCTTCATCCTCTGTTTGTACAACGTTGCACTCTCATACGCGCAGAGGCGAAACTTATCTAGCTCATTGAGCTGGTCAAGTCTCAAGTCAGCAGCCTCCTCCTAATTCATGTTGAGCTTCTTCAAAGCCTAGAGTGTCTTGTGCTCTAATTCCACTGGTAGATGACAAGCTTTACCAAACACCAAGTGATATGGGGACATACCAATGAGTATCTTGTAACCCGTCCTGTAGGCCCAAAGCACGTCATCTAGCTTCCTCGCCCAATCAGTCCTGGTAGCATTCACAGACTTGGTCAGGATCTTCTTGATCTCTTTGTTTGACATTTCAACTTGTCCACTAGTCTATGGGTGATAGGGTATAGCCACTTTGTGCTATCTTACTCCATACTTTGCGAGCACCATATGAAAAACCTTATTAAACAAAAGTGAGAACCCCCATCACTGATGATAGTTCTGAGTGTCCTAAATCTGGAAAAGATATTATGCCTTAGACACTGGACAACACTCTTGCTCTCATTGTTTGGCAATGCAATTGCCTCCACCCATTTGGAGACATAGTCCACCGCCACAATGATGTACTTCATTCGATACGAACTCACAACTGGACCCATGAAGTCAATGCCCCATACGTCGAACATTTCTACCTCAAGAACTGGGGTCAAGGGAGGCTTTTGGCACTTTGATATGTTACCCTGTCGTTGGCACTGGTCATACCTAAGCACCAAGTCATGGGCGTCCTTGTAGATGGTGGGCCAGTAGTATCCACATTTCAGAATCTTTTTGGCCGTCCTGTCACCAGCATGATGACCCCCCACTGCTGAAGAGTATCAGGCGTCCATAATACTCAACATCTCGGCTTCTAGAACACACTGCCTGATAACCCATCAGCACATATTCGAAACAAGTGCGGGTCATTCCAGAAGTACTTGCCCACATCAAAAAGAAACTTTTTTCTCTGATGAAGGTTCAATCCCTCTGGCATAATATCGCTCACTGGAAAGTTAGCAAAATCAGCAAACCAAGGAATAAGGTCAACAAAAGTTGCCAAAATCTGCTCATCGGGAAAGGAATCATCGATATTCAACCAATCTTTCAGTCTTGACTCATCCTTCAATCTGTACAAGTGGTTTGCTACTTAGTTCTCAGATCCTTTTCTATCTAGGACCTCAAAGTCAAACTCTTGCAGCAGGAAAACCCATCTGATCAACCTTGGCTTAGCATATTTCTTTGCCACGAGGTATCTCAAGACTACATGGTCGACGTGCACTATCAATTTGGTGCCCAATAGATAAGCCCTGAACTTGTCAAATGCATATACCACGACCAGTTATTCCTGCTCAGTCACTGTGTAATTCTTTTGAGCATCATTGAGTGTCTTGCTAGTGTAGTAGATGGGGTGGAAAATCTTGTTCTTCTATCCGAGCATAACACCCACAGTAATTCCGCTTGCATCATATATCACCTCAAATGATGCAGTCCAGTCAGTCAGGTGCAACCACCACAGGTGTAGAAATCAATTTTTGCTTCAGGGTTTCAAAGGCATGTCTGCAGCAATCATCAAAATGGAACTTTATATCCTTCTTCAATATCTTGCACAACGGATGTGGGATCTTGGAGAAGTCTTTGATAAATCAGCGATAGAAACCTGCATGCCCAAGTAAACTCTGGACCCCCTTCATAGATATAGGAGGCGGTAGTTTCTCAATCACCTCGATCTTCACCTTATTCATTTCTATACCTTTCTCAGAAATCTTATGGCCAAGAACTAACCCCTCTTTGACCACGAAGTGGCACTTCTCTAAATTTAGCACCAAAATTAGCATCCTCACAACGTCATAGTGCCCTGCTAAGATTTAATTGACACGCATCAAAGGAATCACCCACTACAGAGAAGTCATCCATAAATACCA
Source organism: Solanum clarkiae (assembly GCA_011800125.2). Taxonomy (NCBI): domain Eukaryota; kingdom Viridiplantae; phylum Streptophyta; class Magnoliopsida; order Solanales; family Solanaceae; genus Solanum; species Solanum clarkiae. The sequence continues at coordinate 10,064,805 of JAABOM020000096.1, forward strand.
CGAAGGTGTTCTCAACCACGTCGGAGAAGATCGACGTCATACAGAGTTGGGAGGTGGTTGGGGCATTGCAAAGTCCGAAAGGCATCCTTCTAAAGGCAAAAGTACCATAAAGGCAGGTGAAAGTATTCTTTTCCTGATCCTCCGGGACTTAGGATATCTGAATGTAGCCCGATTACCTGTCCAAGAAGCAGTACCACCCTCTACCTTCCAACTTGTCTAACATCTGGTCCATGAAGGGCATGGAAAAATGGTCCTTCAAGGTCCATTTATTCAGTTTCCGGTAGTCCATGCACACTCACCACCTCATCACAGGTCTCAAAGGGACCAACTCATTCTTGTTATTAGCTACCGCTGTCATGCCTCCTTTCTTCGGGACACACTGAACTAGGCTGACCCACTTGCTGTCAGAAATAGGGTATATCACCCCTGCATCCATCCACTTGATGATTTCCTTTTTCACCACCTCTTGCATAGGTGGATTTAGCCTGCGCTGGTGCTTAATAATACGTACACAGTTATCCTCCAATTTGATCTTGTGCATGCATATCCCTGGAGCAATCCCTATGAAATCTGCAATGGTCCAGCCAATAGCTCGCTTGAACTTATGGAGGACCTCCAACAATGCCTCCACCTGGTTTTCATGAAGATCTACAGCTATAATCACAAGAATAGTGTTGTCAGTGCCCAAAAACAAATACCTTAGGTGTTGGGGGTAGCTCCTTAAGCTCTACAGCTGAAGGCTCCCCAAAAACACAACTTTATGGGGACATATGGCCTGGTTCCCCTACCTTGCAACGCATTCACAGTGTCTGCATACCCATTAATACCATCCTCTAGGAAGTTCATCAACACTGCTGCTAGCGTGTCTAAACTCATTATTTCCTCTAGTAGGATTTCAGAAAGGCAATCCTCTTCCACATCCAAGATGGACATCAGAGCCACATCTTTGGGTCTCTTCATTGCAACACACACACTGAATTTCACCTCTTCAGTGTTAAGTCTGAAAGTCATCTCCCCTCGTTCTATATCTACCAGTACCCTGCCAGTAGCCAAAATAGTCTCTCAAGGATGATGGGAACCTCAAAATCCACCTGGCAGTCCAGAATAATAAAGTACGCAGGAAAGATAAACCTGCCCACATGGACTAGCATATCAATAAAATCCCCACGGGCTGCTTCAACAATCTATCTGCCATGAGTAACTGCACTGTAGTGGGCATGGGGGCTCCTAAGCCCAGCTACCTATAAACTGCCAGCGACATCAAGTTGATGCTGGCACCCAGATCATAGAAGGCTCTTGCAAAGTCAAATGCTCCAATGGTACACGGGATAGTGAAGGCACACAGATCTTCCTTCTTTTCCACAAGAGATCTCATGGCGATGGCACTACAGTGATGGAGAATATTTTCCAGTTCGATTGTGGTTGTCCTCTTCTTAGTCACTAAATCTTTCATGAACTTAGCGTAGTCCAGCATCTTCTCAAGTGCCTCTACTAGAGGGATGTTGACTGATATCTCTGATATCTTTTAACATGGACAAGAACTTCTGAAAGTTGCGATCATCAACCTTCTTCTGCAACCTCTATGGGAATGGTGGTGGTGGCTTAGTAATGGCGGGCATAAGTTGAATTGCTACTGGTGTCACCTAAAGCTCTTTAGCAACCTCAGGCTCTGCTGGTGCCACCTCAGCTTCTTCACTCAAATCATCAACATGCACCTCCACGAGGTCGGGCATCTTGCCCTTAGCTTCCTCCAAACCTGCATTACTGGGTATAACAGGGTCAGAAAGTACCTTACCGCTCCTCGTAGTTACTGTCATGCAATGACCATCATTCTTTGGGTTCTGAATAGTGTCACTAGGAAGTAACCCAGCTTTTCTCTGATTTATAGATGCTGACAATTTCCCCATCTGCTGCTCTAGTTGCTTGATCAAGGTGGAATGTGAGTCGACCAGCTGCCGAGCATTGGACATTTCCCCTTTTATATCTCATATCCCTACCTCTGTGGACTCAACTTTGTCAAGAACCTTTGCCATCATCTCTTCCAATTTTGAGTTTCCACCACTATCATTCTGATGCTCACAGTTTCTATAATTGTCTCTGTTCTGCCAGTTTCCTTGATAGTTCTGATCACGACCATAGTTTCGACCTTGGTTGCCAGTGTTGAACGACCGGTAACCCCCCTGGCTGCCTAAGAAGTTTGCCTCCTCATCATAATTATAACCTTGATCATCGTACATGGGCATCGTGTCTATAACTTTTACCTTTTCTACAACTCCGTCTAAGAATCACTTTGCTAGCAAGTCCAATTGGGTCTTCATGTAGGCCATGTCTTGATCCTATTCCTCCTGCTTCCGTCACTGTTCCCGCAGTCATCTCAAAGACGAGCCTCGAAATTGGGTCTTCATGTGGGCCATATCTTGATCTTGTTCCTCCTGCTTCCGTCTCTGTTCCCACAGTCATCTCAAAGACGAGCCCCGAATAGTCTCCATCTCTAGTGTACCAAGCCCTGTTGTTTTTGGCTACTTGATCGATCACCTCTATATCAGGGGAAGTCCTAGACACTTATGATCCCCCATAAGAAGCATCAATGATGGGCTTTGTCACAAAGTTGTAGGACCTGTAGAAGATTGCCTTCAAGTGCTCAACTGTGGGGAGATGATTGGGGCACTACTTGAGCTTTTGCCAGAATCTCTCCCAAGTCTCATGTAATACTTCAGTCGGCAGTTGCTTGTGAGACCCAATATCATCTGTGATTTTCAGTTGTCTTGATGCGGGGAAGAACCTCTCCAAGAATACCTCCTTTAACTCTCCCCAGGTGTGGATAGAATTATGTGGAAGCTCATTCAGCCACTTAATTGTTGCACCAGAAAGAGACTGTGGGAACAACTGCAATCTAATTGCCTACTGACTAACCCCAGGAATCTCAGATGATTGGCATATCGCCAGAAAGTTGAGGACATGTTGATTTGCATCCTTAGTTGCTTCTCCGCTGGACAACCCTTCCAACTGTAGCATCTGCAGCATAGTGCTAGTTATAGTGAACTTAACACTTGCAGGTAGTGGGGGAAGTACAATTATCCCAGTGGTCCCAGCACCCTCATCATTATCATTTACTGCTTAGGGCGGCTGAGGCACTTGGGGTCTTACACCAGGTAGCGACACCTGTCATAGTGGTGCTGCAGGTGGTACCTTATTGCCAGAATTGTCATCGTCACCCAAACCGTTGTTCCCCCCCCCCCACAAGATTCATGGCCAATTCTCTTATCTAGCTGCTTCGCGTTCTTGGGCATTCATTATGCGAATTGATTTAGTAAGCTCAGGGTGGTAGGGAATAAGTGCTTCACCCTTGCTTTGGGTGTTTGGCATGCAACGTTGGCTCCCTATCAAGAAACAAAAACAAGAAACAAAAGTAAAATTAGGGACTAGTATCACAAACTGAAAATTGCAGCTAATAGACTATTACTCCGCCGTATTCCCCAGGAATAACGCCAAAATTTGATATTCCCAAATTTACACTCCAAAAGGAATAGTAAAGCGGTAGTTGATCAAATATAGAACTCAACCAGATCTGAGGTCGATCCCATTAGGAATGCATGAGAATATATCTATTAGCACCATTTTCAGATGTAATATCTATTCCCGAAACAAAAATGCATAAAGTAAATGGGGTTTTTTGGTTTTCTAACTAAGTTATTAAAATAAAATAATAAATGAGTGCAAGGACTACTAAATTTCAAACAATTTATGTGCAGCTAGGATTGTGTTCCCCATGACATCTAATGTGATAGCCGAATCTAGTGGTAAACTCATTAATGATTACGTATATAAGATCTAACAAGTTATGTGATATTTAATTCACCTGTCGGTCCTTCATAGATGCATATCATTCATCACCTTTCGATCTCAAAACGTATACGTGCTAACCCTTGTTCTTAATCCCGGAATACTCTCACCTTTCGGTCTCAAGCATTTAAACTAAGTTAAAACCCCAAATTTCTATCATAGAACTCTTTTCCTAATCAAAACATCTTTTTTGATCATATAATGAATAAAGGCTTACCCTAATACGTCGACTCATCAAAGAAGAAATTATAATGAAGATAACTGTAATAACCCTTATATTTTTTTCAAGGATTAATTGGTAATTTTAACCATTAATAATTCTTATTAAAAGAATTTTTTTTTAAAAAAGAGCAACTCAGTCCTAAAAGAAGCAACGGTACGCAGCAATTAAAAAAAAAGAAAGAAAGGAAGAAAAGAAGCAGCGTATTATTTTCCTGCTTCTGACCTGCGCATAAAATAGAGGCAAAAAAAATTGTTCTTTCGTCCTTTTCTCTTTGAAGAAAACACATAACTCACAAGGTGATTCCAGAAATTCATACACAGAATTGACTTGATCTGTGTACCACTGTTTTAGGTGATAAAGTGCAGGTATTTTCTTGTTTATTGTGTGCTCTTGTTAGTTGAAAGCATATTTAATAGAATTTCCACAAATTAGATTTAACAATGACATTAAGAATATCTTTACTTTTAATTTATAGTCTAAGGTAATGGGTATTATGGTTTAACCCTAAACTTGAAAACTAGGGATATTGAGACTTTAGTTTGGCCAACATAATTTATATCGACAATCAATATTTTTTTCATAGATTGAGGAAAGTAGGGGCTATTTTAGTGGGTGTTCTACACGTGCAAGGTGGTGGAACTTGTCATTAACAAGGTAAGTGAGACTTTAAGCTTTAGTGCTTTCTTTTCAAACATGCTTTGAAAAATATATTTTTCTCTGTCTGATGTATGTGTTGGGACAAGCATGTGCTTGACAGAGTTGATGTTTCTTTGATAAACCCTAGATATGCTATTTTTGAGAAGAATATCAAATATTTTCATGAGTAATATGTGGTGTGATGTTGAATACCCTTCTTTATTACTGTGATATGATTACTAGGGGCTTACTTAGATGTCGTAATATGTTAGGGGCATACTTATGTTGTCGTAATATGTTAGGGGTATACCCATACTGTCGTAATATGTTAGGGGCTTTGTACACGCTGTCATAGTACATTTTAAGAGCATTGTACATGCTGCCATGGACTTATCGGAGTGATGGGTTGATCTCTTTCGCTGTCGTTTATGACAGGTTTTGAGTGGGGATTGAATTGATACATGTTGTGACCCTTTTTGAACATTTGTTTGAACTTACTGAGCTTATTATGAAGTATAGTCTTATGTATATTATTTATGTATATCCGTTGTGAAGATGTATTTTATAACTCTTGTTCCAGGGGTATTAAAGTAGCGAGTCGAGAATCTTACTGATTTATATTTATATATAGCTCATTCCTTACTTGTATGTCAATGCAAATACTATTGCAGAGGCGAGACTTATGGCTAACGAGTTCATTTCCGTGGATTTTGCTGCTGAGGTGAGCCTTCGCATTGTTCGTGGAGGCTACTACTCTAACTTTATCTAGGATAAGTTATGTTTTTCTTCTTTTTGGAGGTTATATGCCAGTCAGTTAAACTCATATCACTCTATTAGATGCTCCATTATCTTATTGTGGGATTTGGGCCAGAGATATTTTTGTTAAGTGATCTTTTCCTTTCATAAATTGATATACAAATTTTGGTTTGCTAGTCAAATTTTATTATTATGAGTATTGGCGAGTTTTGGAGCTGCATACTATATTATTAGTGTTTGGATAGTTTGGATGTGCATGAATATTTGATTCTCCCGACAAATAGTGTGAGCAGGTGCCGGTCACATCTAGAGGGTATTTTGGGATGTGACAATTACTACGATATATACGCTAATCAATTCCAAGATTTACCCCATATTAGCCTATCTTATTGACTTGTCATGGTTCCCACAACCCTAATTGTGGGTTTAGCCTATCATATTCAACAAAGCAAACCCACAATGATACAAAAATTCATAATAAATGACTTACTATTGAAGAATCAATAAATACATGAGTTACAATATTGAATAAGATAAGCAAAATCCCAAAGTTTTGTGAAATCTCAAGGAAAATAGTGTTTTCTATCTTTAGCCGTCTAAGACTAAGTAAAAACAAAATAAAAAGACTTTATACAAGAAAAACCTAATACGATTTAAAATAGGAAAGATCACATCGCCATGGGCACGGGCCATCACACGGCCCGTGAGATGGTAGACGGACCGTCAAACGGTTTATGTTGTTGTACTTTACTTCAATTCCAGCTGCTTCTTCACGGCCTAGTAGATGGGCCGTGTGAGTTCAAATGATCCGTGGAACGGACCGCCTACTTGGCCTTTAACATTTTCCAGCTCCTCTTGATGTCACGAGCTAAGTCATGGACCATGATTGATCACACGGCTCGTGAAAAGTCCCATCTCACACCACTTAGCGCAAAGTCTTCAACATTCGATGATAATGGCTAATCAAGTCACTTTGACGGCACTTGGAACGACCCATCACACTTCTCACGGTCCGTGAAACGTGCCATGGGACATGCCTTCATCGCCTGCAACTCTCTTTTTTCTCCTCATAACTGCCATCAGCCATCAAGTGTGAGGCAACGATAGGGCTCATAGTCCGTGTGAAAGTACACAAGCCGTGTAGGTCCCCGTGTGCCCACATTTGGTTCCATTTTTTCCTCCTCTTTTCGCTCTTTTTCATCGTTTTTCTATAGTACACCCATTTCTCCATGCCTTAGTCATTTTTCCTTAAAAAACACAAAAACAAACATAAAACTAACAAATTTGCTTGAGAACGCGCAAAAATCCCTTGTTTAAAGTGTTATAAGAATCGTATTTCTACGACTCGACATTTTTTTAAGGGTTTTGAGTGATATAGAGTTGAAAAATGACTAAGTATAAGTGATTTCACGTTTTAGTGGGCATGGAGCTATGACCCCAAAATTCCCTTGGGAGCATAAGAAAAACTAAGGAAATTTTTATACTGGTCCGCGATGCAGACCCAACACGAAGAAGAACATGTACTGCTCTGCACCCCTAGCGTGTCGCGGCCAGGGTGCGGATGCTCTCTTGAAATCATAAATTAGGGTTATATTTATTTCCCACTCAATTTTGCCCCGTAGTCCTCTAAAATCTGGGTTATACCCATTTTCTACTTAATTTTGTCCCATAATCGAGAATATGAAGTCGCATTTTCGATATCACGCATGAATTTGAGATATATGAAAACTGTGATTATGGGGCTTTCTGAAGCATATATGGGGTGTTTCATTTTACCACCCGAAATAAGAATTGCCAGGAAGGTCGCGTTGCCATTTGAATCAAGCTAATATAAGAAGAGGGACAGGGAGATCAAGATGGACAAGTTCAGGAAGATCTAGTGTTGGTTCTTCTGTAGCATTAGATGAATCATAATCAACCACAAAGAAAGGAAGAGGTCGACCAAGAGCTTCTACAAACAGGTAACACTTATATAGTTATTTTACAGCTGAATCAATATATTTTTTCACTTAATTACTTATGATATAGTCTAGTGCTACTGTTGTTGCTACTGAAAGGGTAAGGAGTAAAGAGATTATTGCTCCTAATGATTCTTGTGTCACTGGAAGAGGAGGAGGGACTAGTGTTGCTAATAATGTTCCTGCTGTTACTGGAAGAGGAAGAGGAACAGGGACTGCTGCTAATAGTGTGTCAGTTGTCACTGCAAGAGGAAGAGATACTAGTGTTGCTAATATTGTTCCTGCTCTAGCTGGAAGCGGAAGAGGGACTGTTGGTGATAGTGTGTCTATTGTAACTGCAAGAGGAAGAGGTACTATTGCTGCTAGTGTGTCTAGTGTCATTGAAAGGAGAGAGCGACTAATGTAGGTGCTGAAGTTCCTAGTGTCACTGGAAGGGGAGGAGGGACACTATTTGAAAGACCAAGAATGGTTGGAATGGAAATACTGCATATACAAAGTGGTACAATTCATAATGTAAGTTCTTTTAAGTATATATTTTAATTCTTTTAAACTTATCAAACAACATCTAACACTATTTTATTTATGAAACTAGCCTAGAATGCCTATGAACTCCTCTACAGTAACTGGCCATCTTGGCATGACAAACTAAGATCAGGTGTGAAATGGAAAGGAAAGGCAAAGCTGTTGTAACCCAACAAGGACTTTCAGAAATGGGAGAATACAAAAGTATGAAGACAAGGTCCAGTGCTGCAAAAATGAATCATGTAGGTCAATCAAGCTCATCAGCTTTCCAGTAAATCGAAAAGATCGACTTCTCTATTTTTTTTAATAGTATGCAGTTGTGACAAAACAAACAAGCTCTTATGACTATATTTTTGAAACAATTATGCAATTATCTAGTTGTGGCTATGTTTCTGTTGTATTTTTGAAACAATTATGTAGTTGTAACTTCTTTTTATAGTATCTATATTATGTATGTAGTTACCTTTCTAATTTTTAGCCTCTATATTATGCAGTTAACACAACCTATATCTGATGAAACAAAACACGACATTACACAAACTATTGGAATTTGACTCTATAGGTAGGTATCGGCGGGGCTTGCGTAATGTAGTTGTAGAACTAACAAATAAACTATATTACATTAATAGATAAAGTCAAAGTTTATTATAAAAGTGACTACAGCCAATTGATTACAATACAAAGGATATTATACCAACATTAATCTAATAACATCAACAACCAATGGTAACTTCATTGAACCTTTCATCATATATATTACCCTGAATGAATAGCTTATACATGTAGCTACAACACAACAAAAAATCACAACAAAGAAGAGTATATTATCCCTAGTTTTTCTAGACTTCTACTCGCTTTCTTTCAACTTCGAAATCTCTTCTTCCAACTTTCTCAATTTCATATCTGGACAATTATCTTCAAGATTAAAATCTCTAGGCTTGTCAACTTCCTCAAAAGCCTCAATCAATTTCTCAAATTCAATAGCTGATGTTGTGAGGATTACACTAAATTCTCAAGCTCACCCAATTTCTCTATTAGCTTCAGAATAACAAATTTAGACCTCGAATCAATATCTTCTTTATCCTTCCAACACCAAATGTAGAAAGATCTAGGACCCTTCGATGTTGAAAATAATGAATTAATTCATTTTCATTCGAATTTCTAGATTTACTAAATAAATCAGAAATGGAATTACCCCATAATAAGGACATGACCAATATATTCTTCCAGGATTACTTGAAGTCCAAGATGTTTTCAAATGCACCACATATCCATGATTACAATAAACTATTTCCTTCATAAGATGATGATCATCTTCCATACAAAGCTTAGTCAAGTTAGTTGCTCGCATTGTGTGCTGCACATTCTCTATTACAAAATTCGACAGTGGAAAAAAGGGTAAAAAATGCGACTTGAATCAGACAAATAGAATACAATTACTCTTTTAGATATACAAATTTTGGGTTGGAAGAGCTATGGACCAACTAAAACATCAGAAATTAGGTGAAATTTTAGGAGATTGAGGTGAGGAAGGGCAGAAAAGAAAATTAGGGTTCTTTGATAATAAAGAGGGGAGGAGAATATAACTTTTATAAACGGGTCACTTAATGATAGTAGGTTGATTTAAAAGGTAAAATAAAGGATTGATGTGCCCAATAATATTTGCTCAACACGTGCATTAGGTTGGTGCTAGTAAGGTTGAGATAAAATAGTTTAAAGATGTTAAGGGGGGTAAATGAACGTGCATGTAGTTTAGGTGCTAAAGTAAGTTGTGCTGCCAAGTTTTGGGGGAAGGGGGGGTTATGTCTTTTCTCTTGAAGTTTCATGATGATTTTCATGGACTTTTATACTATCATTCCAAGTGCATAGATTATGATTCTTACATGATGATTATCTCTAATTATGCATGAATTATGATGTATACGATTTTCAAGCAAATGTATGTGATTTCAAGTATGCATGATTAGGACTTATTGATTTGATGTGAATTTCCTTATTAATGATTCAAATTGATTTTAATTGCATGTTTTCTTTATGAATCGTAACCAATTGCATGATTTTGACTCAATTGTCCATGATCTACACTCAGCCCTAGCCTCTTATGGTAAAGCTATAGATTTTCATAATTATGATCTCAAGTAAATAAAAGCATGTTTTAAATGATGATGTTATGATAACGATGATGTTATGACAATGATGATGATGTTAAGGTGGGAATACTTACCTAAACTATGATGAAAAACAAAGTAGACAGACTATTCTTATGACATGATGTTTTTATGAAAGTTATGATGATTATTTTATAAGCTATGAAAGTATGATTTTTAACGAAGTATGAACTATATTGAACGCTATGTATATGCATGATTTATGTATTCCATGGGATATAACTTAGCACCGAATGAGATTGGGGTGGGAACTGGACCAAAAGAGTCCTTAATGTAAAGCCTACTTCACTACGTGCCATCGTAGGGATGATGATTATACACCTATATGGTATTATGTTAGTGGATCCACATAAATAAAGCATATGTCAAAATGAGAAGGTTTCCATAAGGTTTATGTTAAAGCACTTGCCGAAATGGGAAGGATCTCGTAAGATAAGGTGTAGTCTATCCTACAAAGTAGGCTACTCTTTTACTCGGTGTAAAGGCAATATCAAGATTCATGTAATAGTCTGAATGGTCTTATTCCCACATATGTATGCTAAGGTTATAAATAGATTTAATGATGCTCATCTAATGATTTTTAAACTTGCATGCTCATGCATATTTGTATCCTTATCCTATTGTTTATGATTATGCATATTGATACTATTGTGATATCTTTTGATTCATGGCATATCTACATACTTAGTATAAGAATAATAACATATCTAGTACAATCCCACAAGTGGGATATGGGGAAGGTAAAATATACGCAGACCTTATCACTACCTCATAGAGGTAGAGAGGTTATTTCCGAAAAATCCTCATCTAGAAAAATTAAACCCCATAAATAGAAAATATTAAAAATACGAAACAAACTATACTTATGTAAAATTTAAAAGATACTAATGCAGACTAGTGTAAAAACTAATGAATACATATGAATGTATCCAATATAAATGTGTATCAATCTATTGAATATGGATCTACTAATACCAATACAAACAATTTATTAAGTGAATGTGAATTGGATTTATCACCATAACTTCTAGTAAATTGTTGGAAAAAATAGTTTGGGGATGATGGACCCATCGGAATACCTTTTAATAGAGACATAATCAAAGTTAAAAATATCTTTTGTTAGTTTTAAGGAGAAAAATAAGTCTAAACCTCAAAATTGATGCTTCTAGACAACCTTTTGCTAGTTTTAACTTAAAGATAAATGATTGGAAGTTAGAAAAGAGATGATATTAAATATTTTTTTACTATTTAAAAAGAATTGAAGAGAGAGATAGATGTGAAAAGAATTTTTCTCTTTTATTTTCGTGCAGAATACAAATATAATTATTAAATACTTCTTCTATTTTATATTAACTTAATTTATGAAATTTTTTTCTTATTTAAAATAATTAAATTATTTAAATTTTAAGATAGATGTTTGAAATATTTTTTCTATTTGTCTTTTCATTCAATCAAATTTTATATTTTCTAGAAATTAATTATACCTCTGTCCCATTTTATGTGACCCCATTTAACTTGAAACAGTTTTTAAAAAAAAAAAACTTTTGAAACTTATGGTATAAATTGATTTTTAATTATTTGTGTGATTGAAAATTATTTTATTAAACGTAAAAGGGAAATATTAAAGTTAATTTTTTTTCAAGTAGAGTAAAGTGATATTCTTTTTTGGACGAACAAAAAAGAAAAGGGTATCATATGAAATGGAACAGGAGTATTAGTTACAAAATTATTTATAAGGATAATAGGAAAAAATATGATTAAAATTTTATTTTTGAATGTGTTTCTTGATATATATGTACTACCTCATAAATTAAGTAAATATGAAATATAGAGAATACCAATTACAGTATTTAAATTTTTATATTTTCATTAAATAATTATTTGACTAGAACATATATGAATTTAGGATGTAAATTTGGGCCTGAAACTTATAACCCAATGGGGCGAATTGGCGGGAAGTCTCATAAGTTGGCGGGAAATGCGCACCTACTTAGAACAGTTTATAGGTAACTGCCATTCTCCTTCAACCCTAACTCTGTGCTTTCAATCAAGAATCAACAATGGTGGGTTTACCTTACGATTGCCTCGCAAATCCACTGGGCGCCGTACGTTTGACATTTGAAAAAGCGCTAGCTACATGCTCCGATCCAGCCGCGTTCGACGGCAAGGACTGGGGCGTCACCGATCTATTCAGGCAGTTCCTCTTTGACGATGGCGGCCTTTCTCAGGTTTGTTCCTCAAATACTGCCCAGTTCTATTGATATTTGAGACAGTAGCTGATTACTGATCTTTTTTTCCAGGTTCCATTTCTGAATCATTCAACTGTCACATGGCTGCAACCCAATACTCTAGTTCGGTTTCGGGGAATGATACAAGATATGCTGGGAAATGAATTATATGTTGGCACATTCAAGGTACGATATTATTTTTGTGCCTTCTTTCTAACTTACAGAGTACATATGTCGTCTTTACCCATTTTTTCTAAAAACAATTGTTCTGATTCAAGGACGGAGAAACTTGGAAAACGAATAAGTTTGGCGACTCCTCTCAATTCCCTACGGGTACTTCACCTGACATGCGAGTGTGGGAGCGCCGATTACTTTACTGTGTTCCTGTGAGTCTTGAAAACCATTGCTACTTTCTTGTTTGTCCACTATACTTACTGTCGTTACTTCTTAAAAGTAATGATGCTTTCATAGATTAAATTGGTGACTTGTTTGAGTAGGAGTTGTAATTCGGGACTGTTGTTTTCTTCCAATAAGGCCTCCTTTTTTAAAAAAAAAAATACACTTAAAAACTGAAAGTCATGTTAAATCATCAAAAAATTGATTATTTGAAGGAAGAAAGCACGATTTTTCTTTTGTGAACAACATGTCTTCAAAATCTACATTTATGGTGGAATAGTAGTTGGATAGATGATGAAAAACATATTTTATCTTTTGGATTATGGAAGAAGATATAATGTTGTAATTCTTTTGCTGAGTGTGCTTCTTATTATCCTCTCCTTTCAATAGTTAATAAATTTTGCATTACCTTGTCAAAAAAGAACCCGTCTTTACTTTTGTTTTGATTCTTCAGAACCACAAATATATAATTGGTTTTCTTGTGTTGCTTTAGGTTCCAGGGCAGAATTCATGGACTGAACAGTCTTCTGAATACCTGCTCAATCCAAGTTCAATTTCCTCATCTCCACAAAGGGAGAAACGTCATAGGGAGGATACAACAATGAATGACATTGATATGCAAGTATGTTTCATTTGATTGTCTGGATGTACCGAAGTTAAAATTTTGCTAGTATAATCAACTAGTTGACATATTGATAGGTCACAAACGAGGATGCTTATGCTTCCACATCCAATAAAAAGATGGTAAGTCACACTGAGTTTATTATTACTTCTATGTCTTACTCTATTCAACTACCAATCACTAGCTGTCCTTGACTTGAAACTTGTGGATGTAATCTTCTGATCTCGTTGGTTGCTATCGATTCTCGTCAGTTGCAATTTTTGTCTTTTTATCACATTGTTATCTATCAACAACTAATTAGGTTTCTCAATTTTTAACACAAAAGCGTGAGAATGGAATCACTTCCAATTCATCCAATCCAGGGGACACTCCAACTGTGGACATTGGTTCAGCTATGAGTGTGCTTCCTTACTTTGACAGAACTTCTTTACCATGTCTTGTGAAGGTAAATCTTGAGTTGCTAGTTTAAGCTGAAGTTTGCTCGTGTACCTTATCTGCTCAAATTTTACTGGTTACTTTGTAATCTTACAGATATATGACACTCCTGATTCTGACTTGAAGCTAAATGATGTTTTTGAGTTCATCGGTGTCTTCACATTTGATCCGGAATTTCCGGTAGACAGAAATGATAACAATGATTTGGAGAGCAGTTTGTTTGATGATATATCAATTCAGCTCCCTCCAAGCAAGGTATTTTTCTAGTAATGTTTCTTATTTGTTGAGGCCTTCTTTAATCATATGGACTGTGAGTTCTAAGGTGTCAGAATTGTGGACTAATATTTGCATCTGTAACCACTGGCTTTGATTCTTGATTATGGGATAGTAGTATGTGATACTGTTTTCCAGAACAAAGTAAAAGGGAACATCCCAGTTTAGAATTAACTCCATTCTATAGCACATACAAGGACATAGATCAGGATACTGTATTTCTGTACAATGGAAGCCACTGCTCCTGATGCCTGTATCCATAAAATCATTTGATGGCTACAGTGGCTTAAGCTAAAACCAAGAATAATTGACATCTGGTAGGAGCTAAATCAACTGTGCAGAATGGTTCTGTTGAGAGGCCAGTGGTATAAAAACATTCAAGTTTCCGAATACACCATATTTGGTTAAACTTTATTAGTGTTTTGTTCCCTGAGTGGTCTTCCTGTTATTTCCTTTTTATTCTTTCTTTGATTTGGATACTTCAAAGCAAATGTATACCTGCTGCCAAGTTTTCACCACTGTGGTAATAAATGCACTTTAAGATGCTTCTCTGTTTCAGGTACCTCGACTCCATTGCCTTATTCACAGGAAACTTTCTACTCGAGACTTCATTTCAGGTTCACCCACACTCGAGGTATGTAGTTGGATTGAAAGCAGTTGTTATTTTTACCTAGTATGGAGGTTGCGGAGGGTAGAAGGGGATAGTAGGTATTGGATAGTAGGTCTTGTTTTTTGTGTGGTTTAGACATTTTCTTATTGTGTCTCGCTTTTGATTTCACCATCATTTATTGTTGATTGTGTTTAAATTATCACATTATTTTGTGGTTACTATTTCCTTATTAGTTGCTTTGTTTCTCCATTGTTGTTTTCCCTTTTCCATTATTCGGATATGTACTACCCGAGCTGAGGGTCCTCTGAAAAACAGTCTCCTTTCCTACATGAGGTAGGGGTATGGTCTGTGTACACTCTACCCTCTAAGTCCCCGTTTGGGGGGTTTCACTGGGTATGTTGTCGTAGTCCTTTTAGGGGGTACGATAGGAGGATTTTTGTTGGCAGTATGCATGAAATAATGCCGGTGTGGTTTGTGAGCATAAAATATTCTTGCATTGTAGACTGATTACTTCTTTTCTTTTGTGATTCATGGTCATTGTTTCTGTTATGATTGTTGCAGCCGAACTCCCAACTGGTGAAAGCAACAAGGGAAGCTCTATTAGGGCATCTCACAACTATCCTAGGAAATGATGGTGTTGCAGCTAATTTCATGTTATTGCATCTGTTGTCTAAGGCATGAAAATGACTCGTTTTTCTTACCTGTAGCTGGATAGATTGTAGACTTTACATATGTGAGACACTAATATCAAGTACATTCTGCTTTTCTTTGCAGGTGTATGCTAGAGTGGATTCAATTGCCGTTGGAAAGCTTTCCTTGAACCTAACATGTTTTAACAAGGAAACCCTATCTGTTTATGGTCGTCGTCTTAATCTTTCACTCAAGAACCTTCTACCATTCACACATTGTGTACCTTTAACAGTGGATTACCTTAACAAAATTCCTCTTGCCCCCAAAAAAGATTATCAAACTAACAGGTACAGCAGTTCAATATGATGAATCAGATTTACTGATTTTAATGTTTAGTTGACATGTCATTGATCATTTGTGTAACTTTGTGGTGAAATGCTTCAGGTTGACATCAGGGATACTGCAACTTGCTGAAGGCTCTCATTTAACTATTGACGAGACACAATTGCAAGCAGGGACCCTTAATTCTACTGGTGTTGAGAATGCAAGAGTCCTGAAAACTTTGTTGGAATGGCAAAAGGTAATAATGGATTGATGAACTTGCAAATATCCTTTCTCATGTTCGTGTATTGGAAGACAGTAGTATATGCAAAAGTGATAGATAATAATATAGTATGACAATATTATCAGGTTAAAATTATTCATGCAGGTGGTGTTTATACATGGTGGTCTTCATAACTGTGGGTCCATCTTATAGCCAGTTTTTCTTCTTTTACTTTTTTTTCTAGGTTGAATATGACTTCACTTATTATAAAATGGACATGCCTGCGGACATTCAGTTGCTAGTTCTTTCAGAGGGAAAATCCAATATACTCCCAGCAGATTTGGTTTTACCGTTTCGTCCATTGTCGGTAGATGCTGCTCAAGATGTTGGGATAGAAGTTCTGCGATCTTGGAGATGGTACCTGGCTACTATGAGATCATTGTCACACTCTATTGCAGAAGATATGCAGAAGGTAAGAGTTTATTATTGACATCTCGGAAGAAGAGTTTAAACACTTATTTGGAAACACTCCCAAATGAGGGGTTAAATAAAATGATCTTAGATAGGTCTGAACATTTTTCCATTTAGACACCCTTTTGGTATTTCCCTGTGTTCAATAATTGATCATCAATAACCACTCTCCTTGGTAAAAAGTCCCATTGAAACTTTTATTCTCATTGTTTGTGATCCAAAGTGGTGATCGTAAATCGTCCAAAGTTGTTTTGACTAATTATTGATTTGCCATATCACAGGTGGTAGAAGATGACTTGATAGCAGCAAGGCAGGCGGATAGAAGCTTAAGCGGCATAGATTTCAGCAGGTCAGTTGCAGTATTAGTTGAATTCGTCTGGTGTTCATGTCATGCCACTGGTTGTATTGAAGCTGGTGCTTTTGTTCTGCAGGTTGCTGACAATGGGTCGTCTCGTATCTCTAAGTTTTGGTGAAACCTCTTTAACACACGAACATTGGCAAATGGCCAAAGAATTAGAGCTCCTCCGAAAGGAGCGATTACAGAGCTGTTTGTAAAATAGTTCTTCACATTGTATAAAAGATGATGTAGCCTAATCCTGCAAGTTTTGCTGGTAGAGTGGATTTGTTTTTCTGCTTACAATTACTCCAATCAAGGTCATGTTAATTTTCTGTTTTCTTTTGTGACTACCTATCGAATCTATAGAACCTTGTTTGAGCTGAAGTTGGCACAAGTTCTTACTTGAGTAATTATAACCAACCGATAACTGGAGTGGCTCTAATAAAGTACTTCAGTTTCCTTCAGCATGTTGCACGACTCTAACTGAAATCTCAGAAAAGAAAAAGACGGTGAATGTTTAACAAGTATCATTGACCGTCCCTAATAAAGTAATGATGAACTTTAAACAAAAACTAGTTTCACTAAACTGTACTAAGGGTAAGGGTGTATATGAATCGAGTAAGTTTGGATTTTCCTAATATCAAATCAAATTGTTTGTGTTGGATTGTCAAATCTATAAACTCAGTCAAATTAATAAAAATCAAAATTTTCAACCTAGGATTTTTTTGATAAAATTTTCATACATATATGTAATTATCTCATGCTTCAAATATTTCTTTAGTTCTACCAAAATATTCAACAATGTTATGAAACTGTATAAAATAATATAAAGAATAAAGTAGGGAAGAAGAGAGAAGATTTCTTATTGCTCTTGAATAATATTGAGGACTATATTACAATGAATGAAGCTCTTATATTTATAGGGGAAAACTGACTTGATCTCCAAGTAAGAAACTGAATTGGTGTTTAAGTACGATTTTTAACTCTTAAAGAATCTACATAAATAGACATTCACCATAGATAAAATATGTTTATAACATTTCCCCTTGAATGTATATTTGCTAGATTATGTGTCTCGTTAAAATCTTACTAGATAAAATCCTGTGGGAAAAATTCTAGTGAAGGAAAAAGAGTACACATATCTAATAATACACATTATTTTTTGCCTCATTAAAAACCTTACAAGGAAAACTCAATGGGACAAAACCTTGTGAAGAAAAAAGAGTACATCGCGTCTTAATTCCCCATAATCAGAACATCAATCCAAAGACTTGAATCTTTATATCTCAATCTTGTGTACCATCTTCTTGAAAATTGCAATTGGTAAAAACTTGGTGAACAAATCAGTCACATTGTCACTTGAATAAATCTGTTGCACATTTATATCACCAATCTTCTTGAAAGTTGCAATTGGTAAAAACTTGGTGAACAAATCAGTCACATTGTCACTTGAATGAATCTGTTGCACATTTATATCACCATTCTTTTGAAGCTCATGTGTGTAGAAAACTTTGGCGAAATGTGTTTTGTTCTATCTCCTTTCATGAATCCTCCCTTTAGGATCAAAGAGTTTTACAAGTTCCTCACTTCAACTTCTTTAAGCAAACAATATATTGCCTTTTGAAAACTCTTCAAGAGTTTCAATTCAAGTTATCAACTTGTATAACAATTTGAAAGATTCTGGATTTATTTAATCAATATGAGGATTACAAACAAGTTTTTCAAGAACTTATATATACTTCATGTATTTTAAATCCTTCAAATGCTTTCATATCAATTTTATCCAGTGACAATATTCAATATTAAATGCATGACGTTTTCTAGTGTCTAGATTGCAAGTCAAATAAGCTTTCGCTTACCAAGATGCATCATTCCACTTGATAATTAGAGCATGCTTTAATATACCGTAAAGCTGAGATCCTTATAATCTTTTATAATATTGCGCTATATTGTATTAAAGATATCATCGACAAAATATATCATTTGACGATTGCAATGTGACATAACATGTTGAGATCTCATCACTCCATTATTTTCAGGTAGCTACCCCTCTCATGAGATTTCATGAAGTTTTATATCATAAGCTCATCGCCTCTTTATTATAATCACTTTGATCATTTGTTCCTTTCAAGAATCGAGGTCAATTTCATGTTTCATGCATGTCATAAACTTTGTCCTTCAGGGACATTCAATAAGAGTATTTCAATTTTTAGTTTCTTGTTATCTCCCCCTTATGTTAGACAAACTAACATATATTCCAATCTATCTTAGAGAATCCATCTTTGATGCATCACTGTATATTTATTAATTATATACCGAATATCAAAATTATTAGATGGAAATTATATAGTCCATGACCATAAATCAATTCGAGGAGAAATCGATCATAATGTATTGGATCAATGCATATCTTTGTTTACAATTTGTCATATTTTAGACCATGAGGCTTTGTTTTCATAAGCAATGATTGACCATTTATTTAAGGTAGTTAGTGTCAATCAGCTTGAATATTTATCAATATGATCAAGATGAATTGTCTTGATTATGTATTCTGAAAGTTGTGCTCTTAACTCGATTTTCTTGCACAAATAATTTTACGAATGTCAAACTTCAGGTTGACAATAAATGTACATGTGATTATTTTATAGATGCATCAATTTTACATATCACATGATGGTGAATGGGCCCATATTCACCTTTTTATACTTTCAAAATTTAGGGAATTTAGTCTGAACATTAGTTGATCCAATCACTTATCATGAGAAATAAAGAAACCTTGAAGAATCTTTTATTTCTTCAATATATGTTTAATCAGTAAACTACAAGTTTACCACGACATGTGCCTTTTGCTATAGTAAATTTTTGTTTTACTATTATATAAACAAATTTCAGATTGCTTACTCGTGTAGTAAATTTCAACTTTATTTCTTCTCAAGTACTCTACTTATCGTAGAGGTGAGTCGTGATTCCTTTTAAATCTGTAAAATGCATCTAGCATTTGATTTGCAATTTTTGCATGTGAATAATCTGTTGTACTTCTTGCTCACAAGTAGAAGCACACGGATCAAGATGAGACAATGATGGATTTTTCCACAAAAATTTTCTTTTGATATTATCATCTTCTCCCCCTAATTTTGAAAAAAGTGTCTCATCAAACCGACAATCTACAAATTGAGCAGTGAACATATCTCTAGTTAATGGTTCCAGATAGCGTATAACGAAGGGTGATTCAAGCCCAACAAATATTCCTAATCTTCTTTGGGATCCCATTTTTGTGCGATATGATGGTGACACAGGCACATATGCAGCACATCCAAAAATTCTTAGATGGGATATATTAGGTTCTTGACCCAAAACCAGTTGCAATTGAGAATGCTTATGATAATTTGTCGGTCTGAGATGAATAAGTGTGGCAGCGTGAAAATTTGCATGTCCCTATACAGAAGCGGGCAATCTAGTTTTCATAAGCAATAACCTTGTTATCAATTGCAAGCGTTTAATTAATGATTCGGCAAGGTCATTTTGAGTATGAATATGAACAACAAAATGTTCAACTCTTATCCCAATCAATAGTCATTAAATTCTTGGGATGAAAACTCTGCAATATTATTAAGACGAATCGACTTAATCTGATTATCAAAAAATTGTGTCCATAATTGTATTATTTGTGCCAATAATTTTATAAATGCCAAATTATGAGATGACAATAGGCACATATGAGGCCATTTAGGTGAAGCATGTTGACACCCAATTTTTATCCGTCACGGTGTCAAATCACTCACGAAGCATTGTATTTTTATTTTAGCGATTTTGAACAATTAATTGATATTAAAAAAATATTTAATTAATTTTTAAACGGGCGCGTGCAGGATATCCCCTTTCCCCTGACCCCGTCTTCTTCAATTCCCTTTTTCCCCAAATCGAAAACCCTAATATCCCCCAACCGCCCTTCTCCTCTTTTCT
>JAABOM020000096.1:10114572-10134787 GCA_011800125.2 Solanum clarkiae
TGATAAACCCACAAGGGTAAAAAGCTGTTCAAGTAAAAACAAACTATAGAAGGCAGACGACCTTGGAGGAAGTTAAAGTTACTTATAAGATCAAGATTCTCTAGATTACAGTGACGAAGTTGTTCTAGGTGGTTTGTATGTGAATTACGTGAAAGGGTTAGATCATAGATGAACCAATGAGTTATCTCATTTGTATCAACCTATTATTCTATAGAACACCTCCTTGTAGTAGTTGTACAGGAAGAGAATATAAATCCCCTCAAGCTATTGTTCTTCACAACCTGAAAAAACAAGGTTCTCCCCTGTAATGAACTTTCAGTTGATGAACTCACTTTATAACAAGGGTATACAACTATAAGGAAGCTACTGACCTAATATGTTATAGGAGCACCTAATTCATATGCCAAATTTGCAACATACTATCATGGGACTTCAATTCAAGGAGCAGCTTCTTGTTCTCTGGAATGCTTCCATGCTGTAGGTACCAAATATAATATAAGATACATGAGTTTATATTCATTGTATCAGTCTACACATACAAGAATAAAATTGTTTTTGACTGATGCATCAACTTTACATTGAATCACCAAGCAAGATCACTATTACTATTATCATTGCCAGCTGTGTTAAGATGTAACTCAAGATGACTCAACTGACTAGAAGCACACTCTGAAAGATGAAGTTCACTGAGTTCTGTTTGCACATAGAAACTAATAATACATACAAATTAAAGCAATTCACATATCAAATGAATGCCACAAGGCCTAAAGCAGGCATTTTATTCTTATACTTTCCATTTTCATTATGGTTTTCCACATCCTTTAGTTACCCTCTCTGCTCCTTATCAAATTACCAAGTTTGTTTGCTTTTGTGAAACAATTTTTCCTCTATTCAAGGAGAAATAAGAAAAATGCCGAAATGAGGGACTGTATTTCATTTCTAGTGATCAAAGACATCATAGTATTTTGAATACACATCTTTTAAAATCATGCCTGCGCGACCAATGAATGACAGCTTTATGTTTCTACATCAAACTTTCAACTGTAAACAGAAAAGTGAATGTAGAATGGTAATATCTATATTAGGGTAAGCTTATATCATCCAGGAGACTCAAGAATGTAAACATGAAGCACGATAATTCCTAGAAATTTGATAAAATCCAAGACAATAGTCAAATAATGGACTAAGGAATACGTAATCCACAAAAAAAAAAAAAAAGAATGAGTCAGAGAAATAACCTAACGAGCATTCTCAAGTGTCACGAAGGGCCCGCACACGATCTTGAATCAATTTCCTTTCCCAATCTGCTACATCCGCGAAGGCATAATCAGGCAGATTCTCGAAGGGCTCTTTCCACTGATCAGTTTTAGCCAAATCATAAGTAGCTCCTCGTATTGACCTTTTGTTGGGACCACAGGGTCTCTTTGAAACAAGTGTATCATAGGCTGTATTTAGCTGCTCAACAAGCACATCAAGATCTCAGAACATACAGCCACTTAACAGCTGCTAATGGGCATTTATTGTTAGACCAAGAATGGACTATTGATTCATAAATAATGTTTTCTGAATGTGAAAAAAATTAATGATCACATAAAAGGTGAAATCTTACATCCATTCCACAGAACCAGAACATATAAGCAATTGAAACAGCAGGGGCCCTTCCCAATCCAGCAGTGCAATGTACATAGACTCTTCCTTTTCCTTCTGAAATCGCCCACTCTAGTGATGAAACAGCTTTAGGTAATACACCCCTCAAGGAATCTGGATCAAAATCTCTTGCCTGAAATAGAAGTATTTGTGATGATCAAAATACAACAAAACGAGTGGTAGTCCTCAGAAAAACAAAAAATCTATCCCAAAACCTAAACATTTTTATTAGGCTAAAAAACCAGGAAAAAATAGTTTTGAACTAAAGAATTTGCAATTGAAAGAAAATAAAAACAAGCAAATGGTGAACTTCTCCTACCACACATCTATAAACTATATCCACAATGTTGAAAACATTGAAGCCTAGTTATATACTAAAACCCAGTAATTGTGGACATGGAGCAAGAGCATTATCTGTATGCTACAAACAAGTCTGCAAGGTTCAGAATATGAATGGTCACCGATTTTCCGAACGTGTCAACAGTGCTAGAGAAATATATAATACATATGCCTACATGTTTGATTTTACCGCTTCAGCTGGTATTCATACCAACAACCAAAATAGTGAAGTATATAGGATTAACAAAAGGCAAACTACCTCAATTTACATCATAGTTGTCGACTGTTGAAGGGAATACATGTTACCATCATTTTTACAAAAGCTGAATACTAGTGTAGACTAATGGTATAAGATGTAACACGATTTTATTTTGTGTGACCTACTTGAGAAACAGTAAGTAGATTTACTTACAGGCCTTCTCATGTGATGAATTCCAAGCTCTGAACATCTTCTAACAATAGACTGGAAGTCTATTCCCCAATACTCAATATCATTGTCCTGCTGCAAGTTTAGTATAAAAGCAACCTTCTCCTCTCCCTTCAAATGATCAATATCCTCAATTTTCTGGGGCTGCGAGCCAACAATAAGATCTTCTGTTATCAATGTGTAGTTCATTCCTGCAGAAGAAACAATTATACTTTTAAGCTGCCTATAGAAACTTCTTTGTATTCACTATCATCTCTTCCTGACAAACACCAAAATACTACACATAGAAGATCCAAATCATTCAATTTTCTAAGAAATTGATTAATTCAATATAGAGCAGCAATAACATCACAAATTGTCCACGGTGCAGATGCTCCTCCCACACCATTATTCAGATCTATTAAGCAAGGGGCTATTTTGGCTTGTCTATTATTTCAAATTGCTAAAGCTTTCAAGTACAGTAAACATTAAACACTAGTTTAAAGCTACATGTCCATAAAAGTCATGTACAAAAGATGAAAAAGGTGATCCAACACCTGATGACACATATAGCCAGCACTAGAAAGTCAAAAAAGAGCATAGAATAATATAGTTAAATACCAAAACCCAATTTCAATCCCTTGCCAAAATTAAGATGCTAAATCCCAGATCTCAAAAGTAACCAAGTGACCATGGAAAAGGAAATGAAAAACATAATTCAAAAGTTACTACTCATTAAATTGGTAAATACCAAGTTCATGGTGATATTCATAAGGGTTCCTCATCATTCTCTTCATAGCTAAGTTGTATTCCTCCATCTTCTTACTGGAGCTACCATGATTTTTTTCAACTTCACTTTCTGGAAGTCTTCCTTTGCAAGAAATCTGGAAGGACTTGTTGGTGAAATTGCAAAAGGAATTTGCATTTTTCTTGGTTAAAGAAGAGAATAACAATGGATCATTTTGAAGTGGAGAGAAGCAGGTCGAGTTCCATAGAGCTCCCATTCTCTCTTTGCTTGTGAATGTGGTGGTCCTTCCTCTGTCAGCTTCCTACATTTATGTGACTCATTGTCTTCCACAATCGCGGCATATTTCGGGCCTACACAATGGTAGTTCTAGGATAAACTTGGACTGAAGCCCATGAATCCAATAAGCTTGTAGTCTCATGACTCCAAACCCCAAACCATCACCTTTGACTTTAGGTGATTTAAAATCAAATTGAAATCGATAATTTGAATCGAAGAAAAAGCGTAACGACCCTCCAGGTCATTTATGCCTTTCTAAGTATTTTGTATCGGCTAGAGCTTATCTATAGTGACCCCAAGTCAATTGTGACTCGCTAGCGCTGACGATTTGATTGTATGGTCACTCGTCTGTAAGGGTTGCAGTTTATGTATTATAGGCCAGATTAAAGTTGAAAATGAGTTTAGCAGTAATGTCATATTAAAGTTAAAAATGAGTTTAGCAGTAATGTTGGAGTAAATGGTCTCAAAATGAAATTTTGACAGTTGCATCAGCTCTAGAATTGCCAAATAAGGCTAGAAGCATGTTCAATTAGAGTACCGAGGTTTTCAGGGTTAGTTTACACCGAATTTGCAATTTAGCCTTCAGAATAGGCCCATAGTTGACCTTAGTTAACACCCTTAGTCAACATGCCTGAATGGATATTCTAACAACGTAGTTAGCTTTAGA
The DNA here is from genome assembly GCA_011800125.2 of Solanum clarkiae. Taxonomy (NCBI): domain Eukaryota; kingdom Viridiplantae; phylum Streptophyta; class Magnoliopsida; order Solanales; family Solanaceae; genus Solanum; species Solanum clarkiae. The sequence goes on from JAABOM020000096.1 coordinate 10,118,656, forward strand.
ACGCAGAGTTTGGTCTGGAATGACCTTTTGTTCGGTTCTCGAGGCTTTTGGGTGCATTTCAACCCTCTCAGCAGATTTTGGTATTAGGGAGTGGGACCCACACCTGATCGTAACGACTCCATGGGAATTTTGAGTACATTATTGAGTTTGGAATGTCATTTCCATTCAAATTTCATATATTATGTGTGTTTTTCTGACTCTGGATGAGGCTAGAGCGTATTAAGTTTAAGCGGTTGCTGAAAAGTTAAGGCAGTAGGTGATGTGGCCAAATGGGAAGCTGCCACATGTCAAGTAGCAGAAAGAAAAAGGAAAAAGAGGTATATATTCCGGAAATTTTTCAGAACTTCATCAAAACGAAAGGAAAACTTTCCCCGACCATAAATTACTCATTTTAATTCGATTGGGTGATTCAAAAGACTAACTTGTGTATTTTGAGAGGAACATCGTAAAAGTATTAGAAATTGCTTTTGGCACGTCATTCGAGCTAAATTTGCTATTTTTGTTTTTGTCTATTAATATTGTCTATTGAAAACTTCAAATACTGATATCTTTGTCGTTCGAAATCAGAATTTAGTGAAAATTTAGTCTAAATTGATAAGCTTTTCTGAGGCAAACATCGTGGTGTCATCGGATTCTCTAGAATTGCTGCATTTTGAGGTAAAATTTACCGTGATTGTTGTATATTGAAAGTGATTTTTCAAAAATTTTGACATGTGATTTCTTATCCATTTCGAGTAAGATTTTGGTCAATTTTGGGTCTATTATCTGAGTTTTCACAAGGTGCACACCGTAGTAATGTCTAAAGCGAGTGAGCGAGCTCCATTTGGTGCAAAAATGCTTGTAAATATGTTGCCTCATTGTTATTTTTACGTAAATAAATATTTTTTTTTGTTTTTAGGTTGTTTTATATCTTTTTAGACTTTCGATTGAACCCGAATTTGAGGTATGAGCTCAAAGAAGTATGGAGATTATTATATGGGATTTGTTTTGAAATTTTGTTGTGGGCACACTTTTTTGGTCTGAAAACTGACTTAAGGTCATTTCCTATGATTTTAATGTCAAAATGATTGTGTTGACTTTGTGATTCCATTTTTGATAGTTAGACAACATTCTGAGATTGCCCAGAGGGGAAAGGTCCCTTTAGAGTGATCAAAGGCACTCACAATCGACATACAAGTAGGCTACAATCTTCTCTCTTTTAAACTGAGTAGAATTTGTGAATTCTATTTAGGATTGCCTGATTAGGAAGAAGGAAAAATGGGGTTAAGTCCCTACATATGAGTATGACTATATTAGCTGTTATCTATAATTGTTTTAGCATTTGTTTTCATGTTAAGTGCACATGTGGCTAGAATATGGATTCTTGTTATATCAGTGATTGTCTAGGCTGATAGAATGGGTATTGACCTATTGAGGTTTCCTTTAGGGATGAATTAACTGTTTGTTGTATACTGTTAGGTTGTTGTACTTCTGATTGCTTGGGATGATAGAACTATTGGTTGGTAACTAATCATCCTATGACTACTATATGCACTGTCTGTTGCATTTGTCCTGTCTGTTCTTATTGATGGGCCTTAGTTGAGGCTTAGGCTAGTGATGCCCTAAGCTTACGCTGGTCAAGATCGATAGATAGCTATATTGATATCCTGTGTGACTTAAGAGGCTTAGATCCTTGTAGACGGGATTAGCAGACTTGAGTTTGGTAGAGTACAGTTTGGGTTATGTCCTATTTACCATAGGTGTGAGTTCATGTTAGGTTCGTAGTTTGTGTTGGAATCCAAGACATAGCTTGATGCCTGCAATCCAGGCCATGTCCTGATGTCCAATCCAGTGTATTGCCTAAGTTTGCCACGCCTAGATGTCTAGTCTAGGATATTGCTTGAGTTTGCGATACCTTGATGTCTAGTCCAGGGTATTACTTGAGTTTGCCATGCCCTAATATCCAGTTGATGCTATTGCCTGAGTTTGCCATGCCCTAATGTCTAGTCCAGGATATTGCCTGAGGTCCAGTCTAGGGTTTTTCCTTATATGATTGCATGTCTGTTCAGTGGGACTGTGTGTATGCGAAGATATGCTACTCTCTTTATACCCTATTTAAAGGGTGCAATTCGAGTCGAGTCTCAGTAGTGTTGGGTTCGAGTCTGAACAGATTAGAAAATGCTAGGTTCGAGTCCTAGTAGTGTTAGGTTTAATTCCCAGTGGATATTTTGGACTAGTCCAGTCCTATAGGCCAAGGAAGACTACTGGCCACTTCTGCTTTTATCTTGTGAGTATATCCAGGACATGAGTGCTCGGTTTAAGTTCGACTAGGTTTCGATTCGAGTCTGGGACAGGGTATGGGGTATATAGAGTAGATCACAGAGTGGGTCGAGTTCCAGATTAGACATAATTGGCTGTACCTTGTTGGCTCTCGAGCTCCATCTATACTTGAAACCTAAACCTTACACCAATTCATTCTTTATTGGCATTGGTGTATCAGTTGGGCTTGTGGGGACTCAGCTGGCGTACAATCATAGACAGTAGGGCCTTACACCCATGTAGCACCAACCATCCATCCAATATTCAATTACTGGCCATGTTCGTCAACATATGTACCGAGTTCTTATGATTAAATACTTATGGATTTGTATTTGTTACATCCCTGCTTTATTTACTATTTTTACTCAATTGACCTATGATGCCTACTGGGTATCTTATCCTTGGTACTCACCCCTATATTTCTGCATTTCTTTTGTGGTGCAGGTCCTAGCACAAGCCAGCCTCAATGATTCTTCCTATGATAGGTATATTTAGAGAGTAGTGGTGAGCATTGGACATCCATGGATCCTTTCAGTCTCTTTTGTATTTATGGATGTGTTTTGTTACTTAAGGCTTGTGTGTACATATATATATGAAGATGTATTATGGTTAGTGTGTTGTTTTGTGTCTATAGTAGATTTGTACAAGTGACTTTCAGGTACTGGGAGGGGATATTTTTCCATTGTTATGCTTATATATGTCTAGTGCCAGCGTGTTCTTGTGTTGATTTTTGTTGAACTATTCTGTTACGCCCGTTACTACCTATTCTGAGACAAGGTTATGTGAGACTCCATGTTTTTTGTCTTCCATAATATACACAGTGTGGTATATTATATAAGGTATATATGATTTTGTATACTACCTAAGGATAATAAGACTACAACTGAGTGTTAATATCAAGGAGTTAAATTTAGGGGTCAAAGAAATCCCTTAAACACATATTCAGGGTTAACAAAATAGCTTGAATAACAGCCTACCATTTTGAAAGGTTCAAATTAAGTTTCACCTTTTAGATGTGACTAAGAATGTATAATTTGCTAATAATGGAGTTTTAAGAGGTGTTTTAATATCACAATGGCCATATGTTAAGTTTTAGGGTTAAGAAAGTTGCGAGACAAAGGCTGGCTAAAATTTACCATAAGTCTCTCTAAGGAATCTTTCTTAACTTTAGATCGAATGTCTCAGATCATATCTCCCAGATTATAAGGATTTAAAGGGACCGTACCTATCAAATCAAAGGCGTATGAGTCTAGTTTGAAACACATAAAACCACACATCAAACTGACTTTGGAGTAAAATATTATGATTGTTTTATAGTGGACTATCCGAGCAAGAAATTGGGTCACGAATCGGGTCGGGTCAAGGAAACTTCTAAGTTGGCAAATCTGACATTTTAAGACCCCACCATTTCATTTCTATTTCAATATAGTGTGAAAACTGAAGAAAGTGTTCCCATGAGGTTCTTGAGTGATTTAGGGGAGTTTTTCACATTTCTTGAAGGATTGGTTGACTTCGGCTTTAATTTTGACCTTATTAGAGGGAATTGATGGGCTTGTTGTGTATTGCAATGCCTCAAGAATTGGTTTGTTATATATTGATTCAACATAGTAAGGTGATTGCCTATGTTTTTAGGCAATTGAAGGTGCATGAGAAGAATTACGCAACACATGATCTTGAGCTTGTGGCCGTGGTGTTTGCATTAAAAATTTGGCGTCACTACTTGTATGGGATTCATATTGATGTATTCACCGATCACGTAAGCCTTCAACATGAGTTCACTTAAAGGGACCTCAACCTAAGACAACAAAGTTGATTAGAGCTTCCAGAAAACTATGATATGAGTATGAAGTATCACAGGGCAAGGCTGATATGGTGGTCGACGCTCTTAGTAGGGTTTCCATGGGTAGCGTGTCTCACTTAGAAGATGATGGAAGAAGGGAGTTAGCCAAGAAAGTCCATAGGTTGGATAGATTATGGGTGAAGTTGAATGATACTAGTAGTGGGGGTATGATGGTACTATATAGCTCCGAGTCTTCATTGATTAAGGATGTTAAGTCTAAGAAAGATGTTGATCCCGCCTTGGTTGAATTGAAAGCCTTACTGAAAGTAGGAAAAATAGAGGTCTTCTCACAAGGGAGAGATAGGGGTACTTCTTATTCCATGCATCCTGGTTCCACAAAGATGTATAGACTTGAGAGAAGTTTATTGGTTAAACAGAATGAAGAAGGATATTACAAAGTTTGTGTCTGAATTCCTAGTTGCCAACATGTCAAAGTTGAATATCAAAGTTTGGGTGGCCTAGCTCAAGAAATTGACATCCCTACTTGGAAGTAGGAAGAAATCAATATAAATTTTGTGGTTGGATTTCCTAAGACCAAGTAGCATTTTGACTCCATATGGGTGGTAGTAGATAGAATGAAAAAGTCTGCTCATTTCTTACTGATCAAAACAACATTTAGTTCCAAAGGTATGCTCAATTGTACATCCGAGAGTTAGTGAGGTTGCATGAGATTCCATTGTCCATCATATTAGATCATGGAGCCCAATTTAACTCTCACTTCTGGAAATCTTTTCAAAGAGGTCTCGGTACTAAGGTGAAGTTGAGGACCGCGTTCCATCCTCAAATCGATAGGCAAGCTGAACAAATAATTCAAACCTTGGAGAATATGTTGAGAGCTTGCATATTAGAGTTCAAGGGAAGTTGGGATGAACACTTACCTTTCATTGAATTGGCCTACAACAGTAGCTTCCATGCAAGCATTGCGATGACACTATTTATTAGGTGATCTGAAGTTGGTGAGATGTCCTTACTAGGGTTGAACTTATTCATGGATGCTATGGAAAAGATGAGGCTCATAAGGAAAAAGTTGAAAACAGGTCAAAGTCGTCAAAAGTCCCATTTTAATGTGAGGAGAAGGAATCTTGAGTTCAGTATTTGTGACCGAGTCTATTTGAAGGTGTCTTCCATGAAAGGAGTAACTTAGTTTGACAAAAATGGGAAAATCGAGCCCTAGGTATATAGGGCCTTACAAGGCGGTGAGGAGAGTTGGAAAAATAGCATATGAGTTGGAGTTACCTATGGAAATAAACATGATTCATCCCATTTTACATGTATTGATATTGAGGAAATTTGTGGGTGATCCAAATTCTATAGTCCCATGGGATGTGAGAATTGAAGAAAATTGAGTTATGAAGAGGTTTCAATTGAAATCCTAGACCGACAAATAAAGAGGCTAAGGAATAAAGAGGTTACATCCATTAAAGTGCTTTGGAGGAAGTAACAAACTAAAGGTACAACATGTGAACCAGAAGCGGACATGATTAAGTATTATCCTTATCTTTTCCACTTTACTGAGCCTATGGTATTAAGTTATTCTTGCCCAAAACCTCAAATTTCTTGCATTTCAATTTTTGCATGATGCGTACACCTATTTAGATATTAGGCTATTTCAAGACATGTTTTGAGTATGGATTTTAAAATTTTCATAGAAAGATGTTTAAATTGCATTTTCATTCATATGCTGGGTTGTTAGTTGTTTATTCAATTCCTTAGAACCTACGTTTAAGTACATTCGGGGATAAAATATCCTCAAGGAGGAGATATTGTAAAGACCCTCAAATTGGAAGCCTTAATAGTGCAGAAAAAGTTGGATTGGAAAAGTTCAGAGCCAATTTATGAGCCCAGTTCACAGGTCGTAGTTCAATGCACAAGTCATAGACCAGGCTCATAGATAGAGGCCAAAGGAAAGAAAAAAATTTCTAAGTGACAAAGGATCCACGAGGACTATTTACCACCTGCGGAAGAAAACATAGACTATAGAATAAGTCGTAGGATGACTTCAAAGTGTTGAAGGAAATTTGGAGTTTCTAAAAAGGAAACCATGACCAACAAGATGGCTTGTGGTCTAGTTTATAGTCTGTGCTCTATGTTCGTGGATGGGGCCCTAGGAAATAGAAATTGGCCAAGTATGGAAGAGTACCATGAGGTGACCCACAACCTATGGATCAACCCATAACTCATAGATCGATCCACAACATATAGGTGGGTTTCATGTTTTGGAAGGTCAGTAACCAGACTCTGAAGATTGGAAAAGGAGAATAGGATGACTTGAACCATGACTCGTGGTTGAGTCCACGACCCATAATCAGGGTCTCGTGAATTTTGTCTGATAGTTTTAATGAAGGGTATTTTGTCCTTTTCGCATATCCTAGACTTAAACTACATCATTGTTATGGTCCTCAAAGCCCCTAATCAGACCTAAGAACCTTAAGGATTCTCATTCTTTTCATTCTTCCTTCTTTCCAAATATTCCTAAGGCAAATACTCTTCCAAGAAAGCAAGGCAAAAGGCTAGAGTTTCAAAGATTCATTCCCCAAACTTTAAGTTCTTTATTTCTAGGCTTCAATTAATAAGGTATGTGAGTTGATTTGTGGGTTCCTTTCACCTAAGAAAGTCCTTCCTTAAACCTTTTTACCTTTTCTTTAAGTTCCTTAAAATACTACCATGTATAACAATGATTTAAATGATAATTTCATGATGTATTACTATGTATTTTGTCTCCAATGAATGTTTAACTATGCTTTTCCATGAGTTTTAAGTTGATGAAAATAACCCCGATGTTAGGTTTAGCTTGATGATGTGTGGACTGTTAGTATATGATTTAAAAAGGCATATTTTTTCCATGTTCATGCATCACCCACTTGATCATGATTTCTAGTTGATGTAAAAGTCCACTATGTTTAACATGATTTTTGCATGACATCATGATGATGATAAGGGCATGAAAGAAAGATTTTAATGTTAATGACTTCGTCAAAGGTATAAACATGTAAATGATGCCCTTAAAAGTTTTTTATGATGTTCCCAAAGTGAAAGAACAATTTTCACTTGGTGGTTCCAAAGTTTATAGCTATTCTTTGAACTTCCTACTTATGATTCTGACACTACTTGGCTAAATATATGTCAAAGTATTCCGTGGGATGAATTAGCACCTAATGAGACATTGAGGTGGGGTTTGGTAAGGGAACCTAGAAGCAACCCTTTATCCTATTGACTATGTGCTACCGTAGGATCTCTTGTAGGCTAGGCTAGTGGATTCACATTGGCCTTTTATGTTATATGATGATGCATGCTATGTGATGGAGTTTCAACTGGCACGTGGACTCCCTGTGCCAACATAAGGGATTAGGTTGGATTTGATGTAGTAGCTTACATGGTCTTATATAGTGGTTACGGTCCATTCCACAAAGTGTCAGGGTTGATATCTTTGTTCCAACACATGCGTTTCATATGTTGCATTTCTTTTACTTCATATTGAAAGTTATTCCGTGTGCATGCTTAAGCTCATATAAATGATGACTTTACTGTTTCATGTGTTGAAGTCTTCTAGTTTATGACTGATGGAATTACAAATTCATGTTTACATTTGTATCTCACATACTTAGTATATTCCAATGTACTAAATCATATGTTGGCTACATGATTTCACCACATAGGCATCAACACTCCTCTTCCTCTGGTATGTGGTTAGTTTTCGATGTTCAAGACTAATGATAGTGGTAAGCCCTTAGTTCGGGTCTTCATTAATTCTCCTTCATGCTTTGTACTCTTCAAACGATATATATGTTTGGCCTATTAAGAGGTGGTGGCTTTTACTTTCTAATTTATTTCAATATCTTTTCTATTTGAGGGAAACCAAAACTGTCCAACGGTTCCCATTGAATCATGTTTAGATGGTATGTTTTGGACAATGATGTGTGTTTGGGATATTTCTTTTAACTTAAATGATGATTTCCTCAGTCTCTTTCCCATTTTAGATTATGCACTATGTACATGTTCTACCTATGAATGCTTGATATGCTAAAATGGCTTAGATGAGGTTTCTATGGGTCTCTCTTTCGTCGTGTTGCGGCTAGGCCCAAGGCTCAAGTTATGACACTTGGCATGCAAATATGTGTATGTGCATATACCTCTCTGGTTGCAGCCTTATCGGCTAGCTAGTACTTTATCATTTTGGCTTATGTACCTTGGTGTATATAAGTTATTGATGACCAGGTCAGGCCTAAATGGTCCAGGATTAGTTTTTCAGACGTTATGCTGCTCGATCTTTTGGCCCCTAGTCTAGTCATCTAGCATGTCTACTGGCTAACTTAACTAATGATGGTATCGAGTATCAGTCTCTCCTCTCCTCCTTTCGGGACATGACAAGTTAGGCTTGCCTATATGGGGTATGGTAGGTGCCATCATGACCTGTAAGGTCAAGTTGTGATAAGTTGGTATTAGAGACCTAGGTTCAGGGTATCATCTGTACAGAGCTACTATCTTCAAAAGTCTTTCAGATGGATGCGGATATGTCCGTGAGTTATATTCAGGAGGCTACGAGATGTACCAGGAATTTTCTCTTGATTGTATCACCTTGTGCAGTCATATTGTTGGTGTTCTGGAATCTTTTTTGGTTGATTCTTTTATAGATATGTATCACAGAGGTCGATCTCTAGATAAAGGCATAAATAAACATTCCCTCCCCGTTCTGACTTTGACCGACTTGCCCTTATAGTGTATTTTTTGAGAGAAGCGAAAAAGGGGCTAAGTTACTCTTGAAAGTTGTCTTTTGTATTGTGTCAAGACAAGGGCATAACACCAGCTCCAAACAAAAATATAGCCTAAGAGTTTCTAAAGAGCACTTGGATGCCCCTATTCCCCCTTATCTAGTTAGGACAGAGATTGCAAAAAACCTAGCCATTCTATTATGACACCTACAGTTCAGGTGGTCATTGTATTGTTACTAACCACCCTAGGGGGTGCACATCTGAAAGCAGCACTAGAGCTAGCTCTAGTGCCACCAGGGTAGCCCGTACAACCTCCAACTCCCACTCTAATTGAGCATATAGCCCATACAGCCAAGAAAAATATTGTAAAGGTCATCAGACCTTATGAGAATTAGTGAGCACTCACTTATTTTCTTAGGTTGGTACCCTTAAGATTTTTCAAAGTGATAAAGGATGATGCCCACGAGTTTCTAATGACCAATTAGGAGAGATTATAGACCTTGAGATTGCTGGAGACTAGAGGTGTAAATTTATCTCTTATCAGTTAGATAGGCCTGCCAGGCAATGGTGACGTGCATACTTGGGTACTAGACCAGTGCGATCTCTGCTAGTTTCATGGACAAAGTTTTTTGATGCCTTCTTTGCCAGGTTTTTCCTTTGGAGTCTCATAGACAGGCTTCGTGGTCAAATTTTTAGGTTGGAGCAGGGACCAATGATTGTATCTGAGTATGAGTCTAGATTCATAAGTTCTCTAGGTATGCTATTATTATTCTGCCTACTACAAAGGAGAAAATACGATGTTTTGTAGGAGGTCTGCGGGATTAGTTATGGATTAACACACAGTCAATGTTGACAACAAATTGATCCTTTCTAGATATTTTTGATCAACTTATACAATTGAATAGTTGTATCGTAAGGCCCAAAGGGGTGCAAGTTGGCTCGCTACTATGAGGGTAGCTTTTGCGGAGGACAATCCATCTTTAGGGGATAATATGACATGCCCCAGAGATTATCAACATGATCTAAGAGATGATAGACCATATGGTAGAGGTAGTCGTAGAAGGGATCATCAAGGCCAATTTTATGCAACTCTAGGTCAGTCAGAGGCTGAGTCATTTGACAATGTTATCACATGTAGGATCATTGCTTTATTATGCACATATTTTGAGTTAACAGGGATGATTTTCATTCTTGAACAAAGTATAATTTTAAATTTATTTTGTGCATCCTTCTTTTTTAGTATAAATGAGTATGATCATTGAGTTTAAGTGATGTTTTGAAAAAAGAGTTCTGAAGATATATATAGTACCCTGAAAGTAGATTTTAATAAATGAGCAAGATGAGATTAGATAAGTTTGAGCTTTGAGTAAAAGTCCAATGAAACTAGAGGATATGATTTTTGAGTATTTTATTTACTTGATCATATGAGCATACTGAGTTATTTTGCGAATAGTTGTGAGCATCAATTTAGATAAGAGTAGAGGCAACTCAACTGATAAACTACGTAACTAGTGTAGGTGGAATCATACTATTGGTTCGGGAGACTCCTTACTTATCTCAAAAGAGGACTTTTAATATGGACCTATTAAGATGATCATTTGTTACTTTGGTAAGATATGAGGTGACCATGACATTGACAGTAAAATCATTATATCATCACTACCTCATGTGTGATAGTTGTGGATTAGCGAAACATTGTATGAATAAATTATATTATTTTACTAAGATTGCATGTAGTTGAGTACATTTATCAAGTATTATTTTGTTCTTAAACTTGCATGCTTTACTTTGAGTTAAGTATTGATATTATTAAGCATATCAAGTTTGTTTTCTTTCAGTGATTTTATGTACCGTACATGTAACACCTCATACTATTCTAACTTAAATTGGTATGAACTAAGAAGAAATTTAAAAACAAATAAGTGAGTTTATGAAATAGTTTGAGTTAACGTAGAAGTCTTTTATAAGCCTAATATTTTCATATTTAAATATTTTATTACAAAGTATATTTACTTTTCAGACTTGGCAAGTGGTTTTTCAATAACTTGCCACTTGGCTTAAATACATTGAAAACTACTTTCTTTTTATTAAATATAGAGAGATTTTATGTCCATGCCTCATATGGGAATGCATAGTAAAATGTTGATTCTCAAGATCTAACACACGTCTTGATTTAATTTTCTTTACATCGTGTTATTAGTATGATTTATTTCATTCACAAGATTAATCTATTTCATTCAAAAGATTAATCTAACTCACCTATCTTTAATGCGCTTTGATAACTTCAGTTATATTGTTTTGGAAATAAGCAAAAATATTGTTGTAATCTATCATGATCCAAAATCGGATTGCGACTAAAGGAAAGGAAGAGCAAGTAAAAGCAACCACAAGACTTAATATGAAATTGCAAAACCTAGAGTCATGAGTACAAGGGTATCTAAAGAGTGTGAATGAGTAAAATACAATTATCTCAAATGAAAGATACAATGTCATCTAATAATATCTAGTACAATGTTTGACATAGAAAACAATGAAAGGAATCTCAAAAGACACACGATGAGTCAAAGTTTGAGCCTTATCGCTAAGATTTTGATAGATGGAGAACAAGTCTGCTAGAATGAATCAACTACCCGATATGGGTCCCTGTGCTCGAACTATAAGGAGTAAATAAAATAGGGTGAGTACATTGAAATGTACCTAGTAGGTTCAACTAACTAGGTAAGAGAAATCGAACGAGTATGTAATAATGAAGAATCTTACCACCTGCATCAAAAGGGTTAGTGCACAAATAAAGTATACATAAAGGTAAGATAAAGTAACCATAATAACCAATGATACAATGTCATGAGAGTGAGTACAATGCATGGAAGTCTCGTTAGGCCATATATCAAGTGTCTCTCAACCTTGTTATCTACTTATGGTCAAGGGGTATCATAATATCAACCTTGCCACCTACCTACGGTCAAAGGTATCACAATATCTTAACCTTGTCACCTGTCCGGGGTCAAGGGATCTGAAAAGTGTACATCTCACCCTTGCCTCCTGCCCGGATCAAGGGGTAGTATAATAAGTGGTACTGTATCTCAAGTGGAGCCTCTTACCCTTGCCTCCTTCCTGGGTCAAGGGATGGTACGAGGTAATGTGGAATAAATTCACAACCATCATCATATCTCATATTATTATAGTTATTCTAATAGTATAGTGAAACAGCCACATCAGAACTCACTCGTCCCAAACTATATGCTCAAATATAACATCAATATCGGACCTCACTCATCTCAAAATACACATATGATCCACAAAAATATCAGATCTGCCCTCAAATTATCACAAACTTTTCCAAATAGTACCAAAAGTCTCATATTATCACAATAATATCTCAAAATATCTCAATTCATAAGATTTCATCTCAATTTATCAATAGAATCACAATTTGCTCAAATTTCAGCATAACCAGGATCACATTCCCATCACAATTCTACCATATCAACCCATTTACGCATGGATCAATCTAGATCTTATAATTACCACATAATATATCCAATAACTCAAATCCATTCCCAAAGGTCAGTCGAACCTATCTCAATGTCGAAACCATACTCGGATAAGCTTTCAATTAACTCAAGTACCCAAACGATCTCCAAATCGATCAATTGCTATCAAAAATAGATATTACGCGTCAAGAGATGAATTTTGATACTCATATTGACACGAATTAGGATTAGTGACAAAATGGTCAAATTAGGTCTAAATTCGAAGTCCCAAAATCTGAAATTGACTTCAAAATTAGATTCTACATGAAAAATGAAGCCTGTGGGTGAAAATCCCACTAAAATAGAGTTCAAATCGAAGGTGAAACCATCATTTAAAGTTTCGAAATCTTAGACTAAATATTTTCAATTTTGGACATTTAAAATCATGAAATTCAATACAAAATCAAGATATAAATCACGAAAATTGATTAAAAAGATGTTAGAAACACTTACTCAAAAGAATCCTTCGAAAACCTTCTTCAAGAATCACCCAAAAAGCTTGAAATAGTTAAAAATGGACAAAAATAGAGGTTTCACGGTTTAAACATTATCTAGGCATAAATTGTACTCCGTGAGCACGGGGATGAGTCCGTGAATGTGGAGGGAAAAGCCAACAGGGTTCCACGAACGCGAGTTAGGGGCCCACCAATGCGGGAAAGGATCATAGGATGCTTTGCGAATGCGAATTGAGTTCCATGAATGCGGAGGCTTCTCCATGATTAAGGAGAAGAAAAATGATTGCATCAGAAGTATATGCTCCAGCAATTTCAGCTATGATTAGAAACTTGGACCAACCCCTTGGAACACATTCAGAATCAGAATTATACAAATCAAATATGTATCCATACCAGAAACAATGATCAGAACTCAATGGAATCATCATAAAATGATTTCAAGGCCTCCTCGCCGCAATTACCCATTCAACTCATATATACTAGTTTAAAACTCAAAATACCAAAATTGGCCTTGGCCACTCCAAAAATTATGACGATACCATTTCTAGATTTAGTTTCACTATCCGGAACTACTGAAACTGTCTTAATATTGATCCGAGCTTCCAACTCCAAATGTTGACCAAAACCAAACTTTGGCTCTGAAAAATAACTAAAAATGCAATTTTAGGTTTACAAACTCCATTTTAACTCCAAATTCAGTTCTATAACTTCTCCTAGACCAGCTTCGACGTTTCGGAGCTAATGAAATCGATAGATCTCCAATCTGACACCCAAAACTTAGAATGTTCCAAAAACTCACTTTTTTCAACAACTTAAGCCTTCAAAAATGGCAAAACTCGTATTTTCAACTTTGAAAACTCAGGATTTCACTTCCAACAATGGAGATAATTCAAAATAGATTCAAAGTGACTTATGAAAAGACAAAATAGTAATTTTCATAGATAATCTCAAAAATGACCTATAAGGTTATTACATCATTCATCACTAAAAATAAAGTTTGTCCTCGAAATAAAGGAAAAATAAACACTTTAAGCCTAAAAAAGGGTAGGATATCTAGACAGCAAATTAACTCCAACTCCAAAGTAGCCTTCTCAACAGGACAATACGCCACTGAATCTTCACTCAAGGTATGTCCTTGGATCTCTATCTCCTTACATGCTTGTTCAATATAGCTACTGGTTCCTTCTTATAAGGTAAGTCCGAACCCATCTTAACTAAATCATAAGATATCAAATGGACTCATCTGAAATGTACCGGTAGAGCATGAAAACATGAAATACAGGATGAACCGCTAATAATCTAGGTAGTAAGGTCAACTCATAGGCCACCTCACCAACTCTCCTCAAAATCTCAAAGAGGCCAATGAATCTAGGACTGAGCTTGCCCCTCTTCCTGAATCTCATCACACCCTTCATGGGTGAAACTTTCAACCAAACACTGTCATCTACGGAGAACTCAAGAGGCCTGACTTTCCGACTGGCATAACTCTTGTGGCTGCTCTAGACTATTAATGCCTAACTCTTCAGTCGGCATAACTATTTTGGCGGCTCTGGACTATCAATACTCTACCCTGCATCAAACGAACCTAATCCACGAGATCCCTAAGTAGATCTACGCCCAATACATCTGTTTAACCTAAGTCAAACCATCCAATGAATGATCTACACCTTCGGCCATACAAAGCCTAAAATGGTGCCATCTAGATAAATGAATGGTAACTATTGTTATATGCAAATTCTGCCAATGGCAAATGCTGATCCCAATGGGCCCCAAAATCAATCACACAAGCCCAAAACATATCCTTCGATATTTGAATGGTGCATTCGAACTGTCCATTAATATAGGTTGAAATGCTGAACTCAAATCCAAAAAAGTAGCCAAACCACGCTGTAGAGCCTGCCAAAAATGGAAAGTAAACACAGGCCCTCTGTTTGACACTATAGACACTGGTACTCCATATAATCTGACAATGTTCTGAATATACAACCTAGACAATTGGTCTACATGGTAGCTAGTCTTCATCGGTAAAAAGTGAGTTGACTTGGTCAAATGATTGACAACTACCCAAATTGAATCGAACTTGCACCTGTAACAAAATCCATAGTCACCTGCTCCCTTTTGCACTCGGGAATGGGCATCCTCTGCATTGATCTGTCGGGCTTTTGGAATTCATACTTGACTTGTTAGAAATTCAAGCACTTTGCCACAAAATCATCTATATCTTTTCTCATCCCGAACCACCAACAATGTTGTTTTAGATTATGGTACATCTTTGCCACACCTAATGGATATAATATCAAGTACAATGCATCTCCTCTAATGTCAATCTCACCCAATCTCCCACCTTAGGCATATAAAATCTACCATTTATCCTCAATACACCTTAGAATCAATAATAGCCGCCTTAGCTTCACCTTTTAATATTTTATCACGAATCAAGCATATTTCTGGATCCTTCAACAGATGAGCACATATTTGATCAAGCAATGATGATATAGCCTCAACAAAGGCCAAAATTCTCTGAGAAGGCAAAATATCTTACCGAACCATTTGTCTAGCAAGTGACTGAACCTCCAAAATTAGGGGTCTCTCCTCAGCCCTCAAGAATGCTAAACTTTCGATACTAGCAACCTTTCGGCTCAAAGTATCTGCCACTACATTTGCCTTACTTGGGTGATATAGAATAGAGATACTATAGTCCTTAAATAACTCCAACCACCTACGCTATCGTTTATATAATTTAGGCTGAGAGAAGATGTATTTGAGACTCTGGTGATTGATAAAGATCTTACAATGCACCCCATAAATATAATGTCACCACAACTTCAACATAAACAAAACCTCAGTAAACTACAAGTCATGGGTTGGATAGTTCCTCTCATGTACCTTCAATTGTTTAAAGGCATATGCTTTCATCTTCCCCATTTGAATCAATACACCACCCAAACCCACACCAGAAGTATCACATTATAACACAAATGGAGCTCCCTCCTTAGGCAAAGCAAGAATGGGTGCCAAAGTCAATAAATCCACGAGCTTTTGGAAGCTCGCCTCGCACTCTTCAAACCACTGAAATGCCACATCCTTTTAAGTCAGTATAGTCAAAGGGGCTACTTTTGAAGAGAATCCCTAAACAAAACGCCGATAATACCCAACCAAACTAATGAAACTCCATAGCTCAGTCATAGAAGTAGGCCTAGCCCACTCATGAATAGCTACCAACTGTAACACCCCACACCTTACAATATTGGCACAATTCAAATGAAACATGACATGATTTGGACCAATTGACGCTAA
>JAABOM020000096.1:10147983-10160402 GCA_011800125.2 Solanum clarkiae
GAGGAGGATTGCCTAAGCCTTATAAGGAGTTCACCCATCCTATTAAGGACCAATGTGGGACTTTTGTGTCTCAACAGTAATTAATAAAAAAATAATAATTATTTTTGGAAATAGCAGGTAAATATCGATATACAGGTTGAAAAAGAGATGTTTGTACAAGTGAAATAAAGTAGATATGGAGAAGGAAATAGGAGTATAGGAAAGATTAATTAGTTGGCATCCTCTTCACGTGGAATCTCTCTCCTTGTCTGCTTGCATTTTATTTCCGCACGAGCTGCAGCCAAAGTCGGAGTAGCCACATGTCATTTCACAACCAAAATACTTTATATTGTAATTTATGCTGCACCAAAATATATTTTAATCTTAAAATAATAACTAATTTGTACTTCCACAATCCCACCTGCTCCACCTCACTCAGGGTGATTATCAATTATGTATAAGGGAGAGTTTACTTTGCCATGAAACTGATGTGAGGCTGCCACGTGACTCAGCCAATTCTAATTCTTCATGAAACCAATAGTTTTGCTCCACGTCAGCCAGGTGCAATTCCCCTCCCATATGCTTCAACAGGGGCATTCTTGCTAAGCTTCTAGGCATGCCTATGCTTTCTTTATTTTGTGAAAATAAAATGAAAACGATGAAAATAGAAAAAACACAGAGGAAACGATAAAATGCTAAGGTTCTAGGCAGGCCAGTGCTTTCTCTATTTTGAGAAAACACACATGAAACGCTAAGAGTTAGGTTGAGATCTCCTCTAGAAAAACCTGTGCTTTCTCTCTTTTGAGAAAATAAATATGAAACAGTAAGAACTACAAGCTACATTAAGACTGTTGCTTGGCAGATTGCTGCTATGGTTAACTGACTTCCGCAATAACATTTTAAGAAAGAAAGCATTTTTTTTCTTCTGTTCTTTTAGAATTTTAATTTTTTGCGCTCTGTTTTGGTTCAACTTTTGTGATATTGCTAGGATTGATGCCCTATATTTGTTTTGATCTTGTTACACTAAAAATATGAATACGTTTACTTTAAAAAAGTGACCAGCTAGACTCAGTGAAAAATAGTAAAACAAAACAAAAAGTGTTATAACTCCCACGAAACAAACGACAAATGAAATTTTGAGAAGAAAACAAATCAAACCATGACAGTGGAGGCATACCTGATAAGATTCGAGTATAGAAAATAGCTAGAGATTGATTTTGACGTACACTAAGATCACTCTTTGAAGATCGTTGTTGGCTAGGGTTCTTTGATTTATTTTTGATGTACAGGTTTGAGAACCAAAAGCTTTATATTTTTGTATTTTCAGATTTTTTATTTTTGACGTAAAAGTTTTGTTATATTGTTAGAATTGATGCCCTATATTTTTATCAATCTTATTATACTACAAACGTGAATACGTTTACTTTAACAAAATGACCAGCTAGACTCTGTGAAAAAGCGTAACACAAGTCCTTGTTGAGATCTTCAAAATCCTTACGTTTTTTGTGTTATGGTGGTTGTGCTATGACATTACTCTTTCTTATGTTGAATTATTATTAGGACCAAGTCCTTGGTCGAGGACTAACTGGATTTCACGTTAGCTTCTTACGCCCTATGAGTGTGGTTACGTGGTTGAGTTGTTTAAATACTATTGTTTGGATTTTGGTAGACACTAATTGTAACCATGTCAGTGGCAGTGTGGCACTGGTGTCATGATATCTGATTAGAGTTATATTAGGACACAGATTAATAGATCAAGATTCACCTTATAACTAAACTTCCTTGAAATAACAGGAGGCTTATTGGCCTTCAGATCTGCATTATCATATGTTGGTAATGATAGGCGCAATGCTTAACCACTTTAGTGATATCAACAGTATCTGACTGAAGTGTCCAGAGGACATGGATCAAAAAGAAATCCTTTGACTTAGCAATAAATATTCTTAACAGAGCAGGAGGCATCTAACAGTCTTGCTGCATTATGGCATGCCTTTTTCTGGACAAAACTGTACTTAAACAATTGTTTTGCCAGTTTTTCCATTTCAAAGGAAAAAGGTTGTCTAGAAAATAGAAATAGAGGAGAATGCTGGAACCAAATTTAGATGTCCAAATGATAAAATTGTGTTTGTAGTCCTTTCCTCTAGAAAATTCTTCTTATATCTCAAAGTTGTAGATTCAGCTTAAATCCATCATTCAAACCCCCTCCCTCCGCCCTCCAAAACCAAAAAGAAAAAAAAAAGAGAACATTTAATCTGATTAATGTCTCATGTTGATGGAGATTGTCAATTTGTGCATGTTGTGAACCTTATGAGACTGAATCTGATTTCTCAAAAACATAAAGAACTTATGAAACAGAGTGCTGATTTACAAACATCAGAATTCCTAGTGGGAGTCTGGTTAGGTTGTTGTTTTGTTATAATTGTGTATCTTCTCTTGTCCCTTGAAAACTACTTTGAAGAACCAATTTCATTCGATTCATTTGATTGAATTATGTGAATTAAAAAGTGATTATGTGTGTTTTTATTTTCAAGGATATGGTTCTTAAGTAATGATGCTAGATCAAGAAGTAGTTTGAAGGCGTGTGATGGAAGTTTTTGCTTTATAATCATATGTATATGCATATGCATATGCATATGATGAAATTTTTTGGTTATCATATATAAAATCAATACGATGATAACTGAAATTCTAGATATTATGTTTTTGAATTTTTAGTTTTGAAAGTATTTATAATATTTGACTCTAAAATACTTTTGTTCTAATTTTGTGAAATACTATTATATATTTTTAATAGTTATATATTAATTTTAGAAATTTTGATTTATTACACAAAATATTGGTTCTTTAATAACGACATCGATGTTGCCTTTTGCAATGACATAAAAGTTGCCACTAATAGTAAGTTGTTTTTGTGGCGAAAGTTGTTGTTACTAATTAATTATGTGTGGCAACAACATAAAGTTGCCATTAATAATTGGGAAACACTACTAATATCAATATTTAGTAGCGGCATTAAAGTTTCCGTAGTTGCCACAAAAACTTATGCTTTAGCAGCAACATTTAAGTTGCTACAGATAATTTATAAGTTTTTGTAGAAACTATGCTGCCACTAAAGGATATATATTAGTTGCGACTTTGTAAATATTTATGTTATAAATTATTTTTTTGTGGCATATTTATTGGCCACAGATGACATTTTATTGTGGCGACATTCTTTTATCATCACTAATAACTTTTAGTTGTGGAACTACTACCGACGAAGTCATTGTCGTTGCTATAGACCTTTAGTGATGACTTATGGATCTTCTGTAATGATAATTGTCGCCACAATAAAGCATATTTCTTGTAGTGTATATTCTTTTGTTTCTAAAGCTTTCAACTCACATTAAGCTCCTTATTTGTAAAGATTACTTTTGCCGGGAAAAATGCTTGAATAGTTTCACCTCTAACTATGTCTTGTCTTAGAGTTAAGTTTTAGTACTTCTCTTGACAGCATAGGACCTAATATCTCTCAACAAGGGTACCTTTTTCTTACAAATTTAGTTTGCACAGTGTGAGAAGGAAAGAAAAGTTGTTTTTGAAATCTGTTCAAGTTTTTTAAGTTTGAATGACTTTGAGTTACTCCTGTTACAACAGAACCTAGACTCCATTTTAAATTATCGTCTTTACTCTTTGCATTTGAAAATTGAGAAGAATATTATTTCATTGAATATTTAGATACCCTTAATGCTTCAGCAGTGGTACCAGATAGCTCTAATCAAACTAACAGTGATGTCAAACGAGCACCTGTTCTGATTTTATGTGATATTGAGACAGAGGAAGAAGATTCTAATGAAGACCATTTCTTTAGGTGTTATTTTTCTGTTGGAACATACCCATCTCATCTCTAGGAAACAATAAAAATGTTATCACTATATCCTTTCACATTGGTTCAGATGAGATTTGTTTTTTAATTCATGTTTATTGTGAGCTAAATGATTGATTTTTGACAGCTAGAAGGTAGTATGTGATGAATATGATATGAATGCGCCATTGGAAGTGGATTTAGTAATAGTCCAGATTGTTTATGTCTTCACTGACTTCAGATTAGGCCATTGGAAGTATGAAATGTTTCTTTTCCTATACATATACATCTCTCGGTCAAGGTTGGGTGAAAATTCCAATGATATATCTTTCAAAGCTTTCGTAAAACATCGAAGTCGAAAGTGTGTGAAAGATAAGGTGATTGTAAACAGATGGATATTTTAACTTTGTTCCTCAATTCAAAGAAATACTTATAGGTTGTAAACATTATAGTGATTCTGTCTTCTTTAACGTTTTGACATTGAATTTCTTTTTATCAATCTTGTGAAATGTTCATAATACAAATAGTGTTACCCACGGGCACCATATACTAGTACTTTTATAATTGGTACAAATTGTTGCCTCTTTACTAAAGAGAAAAAAAAATGTTATATCTTCAATTTATTATAACTGACAATTGTTCAAATCGATATATTTATTTTATATGTGATTTTTCAATTAGAGTTAATGGCGAATAATTATTTTTATCCATTTTTTAGTTCTATACAATATTATTCATCCGATTGTTTGTGTATTGCCAACAAATTATATGCCAATATCTTACTCATAATTTATATTGGTTATGATGGTGTAATGTTTTGAATAATGTATAATTTAATTGGTTTTTACTAATTTCATACATGAGAATCTTTAAAGATCCATTGATTTGTGCCGTCCTTATGAGCATTAATTAAATATTCAAAGAAGCAAGTCAAACAAAAAAGGCATATAGCTAATGCAATTTGCAAAAAAAGAACGTTATATAATGGTTGACATATTGGTTCCAATTAGCATTAGTAGCTGAGCTGGCAAATGATCAACTTCTTCATGGTAGTTGCACAATGTTCTTGTCCCACCATTTTTCCACACGTTAATATAATTTCAGCAGCCAAAAATATGTGCTAATTTTGCTTCACACTACTACCTAGTCAATGGAAAAGGGTGGCTGATCTACCTTTGACGAATGTGATACCAAATTTTCCACATTTGAGATTTTTTTAATATATCTTGTAACTTGTAAGTTTAAAGCAAAACATAAAATTGAAAAGTAATACAGTTACGCAAATAGTTATTTCCCTTTTCATGAGAAAAGAATGCTACTGCATTATTAAGTTATCAACGCATAATTTAAGGTTGATTACTAAACCACGATATCATTTATATGCTATAAGTTTATAAACTCTAATATTTTATTCTTTACTTTGTTGAATGAATAATTGATTATTGCAGCTTAAATAACTGCATTTAGCTGGCTTGTAATATTATATGATCCTGCACACTACCATTCAGGTCTAATAATCCATCACTGAGGATTGTCTATATCTACACTTTACATTTATAACCTATTCACAATTAATATCTTTTACTTGTGATTGTTTAGCTTCTCGAAGTCACACCGCATGAACTTTATTTAATTAACTAATTTTCTCATGATATTTATATAAGAAAAATTGCAACTTACAATATTTTTCGTATAATTTTCAACCATCTAATTTAAATTTTAGATTTTAAATATTAAATTAATTTACTTAAATTTACTTTGAAATTTAATCAAGTTGACCTTGAAAACTTAAAAACCTGTAGCTAAAGACCTGAATCAATTCTAGGGGTGACAATTGGGCAGGTTGAGTCAAATTTAAGCGGATTATAATGGGTCAAGACAACAAACGGGTCAAAATCCAACCCAACCCAAATTTTCTTGGATACAAAATGTGTTTGGTCAAAACGAGTTGAGTAACAGGTTATAGAGCGGGTCAAGACCCAACCTGACTCAACTTTTACTAAGTTTTACTTATTTTATTTATTTTTTTAATATTTTATTATTTAATTAAATTATATTTTGTTTATTCTTGCTATATAAAACATATCATATTAAAACAAAAAAAAACATTTTAAACAATATTTTGACAAGATATCTCTCGAGTCAATTCATGTTGCATATCAACCCAATTGTAATTGAGTTGAGATGGATTGAATTGAGATGAATTGAGCTAATAAATGCGTAGATTAACGAATTGGACGAATTGAGTTTAATTTTCTCACACCTAATCAGCCCCTTATTACACATGATGATTTTGTTTGTTCTTTTGAAGGCGTATAATCGATTAAGGCGGCACAAAAAATTTCAAAGCACTTGCTTAATCTTAATGATAAGGTCGGCTTCTTTCTTTTTTAGGATAGAAGCAAATTAAAGGAGAAACACTAATAGAGTTGGAATTTTATTAATGTCCCTACGATCTGACACTTAATTTTAAGAGTTCAGTTGGTGGGGACGTACTACAAATGGTCCTCAGGTTGTGACGAGGTCTTTTTGGTACTCTCTTATATATTGAGTAAAAAAATTAGAAGGTGCCCAAGTTGATGTAAGATCACTTGAGTACAAGTTGCCACAATTATAATTCAATTCAACAATATACTGTATAGGCATCTAAGCCAGATATATTATTAACATACCAATTCTGGCACTAAAAAGGAGAGGGAAATCAAAAGAGAAAACGCATAATACCTCTTTGAGAGCTTGTCACATATTATCAATTACATACTAAACTTTGGAAGAGTCAACATAGGAGAGGAAGATTAGTTTATTGGTTCTTTCGATTACTTTTATTACTCTCTTTATCTCAATTTATGTAATAACCCTCAATTTGATACAGAGTCTAAGAAAGAAAAAACATATTTTTTTTAAAAATTTGTAGTCTAAAAATGGAGAAGAAGAACACAATGGATTAAGTTTATCATGCTTGATGTTTAATTTACGTAAAATTACATTTTGTTTTATGATTAAGTGATAAATTCCAGAAACATACTACTTTCCTTATCTAAAAAAGAATTACCTATTTTTGTTTTTAGTCTCTTTCAAAAAGGACTCTTTTCCTTTTTTGATAATATTTTAATTTTAATTTTTTATATGACATATTTATGGCCAAAAAATTAAAAAATATTTTAAAACATTTAACATAATTTTAATTTAGGATCATGAAATTTAAAAATCTTCTTTATTTTTTTAAGTCTTGTGTCCAGTTAAATTAGATTATTTCTTTTGAAATAAGAAGAGTATAAATAATGAGTACCTACGAAAGTATATGAAAGATATGTGCCAAGTAGGTGTATTAATTTTAGTGTGAATCTCGAGACTACTGGGAATATATTGGTTAGGAGTGTTACAAATGAGACTAAATATCGATAACCATTGGTCCAAAATTTTATGAATTAAACTAAATATAATTTAACGTGAGTTTAGAGCCTATATGAATTAGCTTTTGACTTATAACTTATAAGCAAGAGTTATAAGTTAGGGTTTCTAACTTATTATTTTTTACTTATTTTTATTATTTTGCCTTAAATTTAAGTCCTTATAAGTACGTTTTAATATACAAGCACTTCAAAATTATTTAAAATCTATTTTGGCTTTAAAATATTCAAAATAAATCAATCCAAGTAGGCGCTCAGTCTCAAGTCATTAAAGCCTTAATCCATTTTAAAATATCTTCAATAAAGTCGAATTTAATTTTCAATTTTAACCCATTTTAAGATTCTTTATTTCTGTTGATGTAATGTATGTTCTTATATTAAAATTATGACTTACTATCTATTTTATATCTTCTAGGATTTATTTATCTTGCAACTTTTTATTTTCTTAAATTGAAATTCAAGCTTTGATTTAAAAGGTAAATGATAATATGTTAAAATTATTTAGATTAAACGGGTCAAATTAGGCAGGTCATGATCCAACCTGAATTTTAGCTCATTTAAATACAAAGTAAATTTGGATAGATTATGACCCAACTCAATTTGCATTTCAATCCATTTTAATATTCATAATTTCAACCAAACTCGATTATTTGACACCTCTAACATTGGTATATAATATATAGCTCCTTAGGTTTTTGGGTGTAGCGTCACAATCATTTTTGAGTTAAGAGGGTAAGAATTGTGGACATGAATTGGACAATAATGCATTTGTAGATTGAGTGATTCACCAAAACTACCTTGAAAACAATCTATAGATATTAACAAGAAGAGAACCATGATAACATACGTAAGTCTATATATTAGTTAGATGCACTATTACGCATTATTAGAAGAATCATTTTAAATGAATAAAATATCTATTCTATGCTTTTTATCTTCTTTGATTCTTGAAGAGGACAGCTGAAAACATAATATGTACATATGTGTTTATAATTAACTTGCCCAATCCTAACTTATCACAATAAATTCCCCACTCTCGATCTGCAAAAACCAACAAAAAGAAAACGTTATTCTTGTTAAAAATGGACAAGTAACAACCTCATTAGTTTTATATTCTTTTCTTTTTGTTGATGTGATTAATCATGTCCTAACATAAGGAAAACCCATACTGACGATCATGAAGGTAAAATTACCGCACTTCTTTATATAGACAGGACTGTTTATGAATGGATTACTTCAAAAATTACAGAAACGAAAACTAGTGAATTCTTTCGATTTTACTAATCACGTCATAAGGTTTTATTGTATCCTCTATATAATATCTTGCCATATTTTATGTGGATAGAACAATGGGTCGAACCAAGAAAGATCAAAGTGATAATTAAAAGGGGGGGGGGGGGGGGTGAATTAGAAATTTCTTAAGTCAACTACTCTTATTGATAGTCATCTGTGCTGCTAGTTAGTTTCATAGATAGGAGTAATAATAAAATTGCAGGAATAATCAAAGAGACTGAAAATTTTATACTGGTTCGAAACACGATGAGGTGTCTACTTTCAGTCCCCTTGGATCACAAGGGTTTCCGTTACAACTCAAAGTGAGTGAATGTTTATAGACAATGAATTGCACTTAGGCTTGTCTGATACACAGATTAGACCTCAATCAAACTCTCTTCTTGTACAAATAATCTAGAATATTTACTTTCTCTCATTTTTATGACTATTCTCTCAAGGAGTATAATGTTTTGTAGTAAGTAGAAGGATAATATTAAGGCTAGTTCTTCAGCAAGTATTCTTCTTTTCTAGATAGAGAGAGGATGGTTATATGGCAGATTCAGAGAGTTAGTCGTTGGAGCTCTTCTGGACCTAACAGATTTTCTTTTAATGAATGATCTGTAATATTCCTTGATTGAGGATTCTTTCCAAGGCTGATTGAGTATACTGGCTTATAGATCTTACTAGCTTGATTTTCTTCCTTGATCAGACGTTGCCTTATAGATTTTGATTGCTTGATTTAGGGGTAATATGCTGATTGAGTATAGTGCATTATAAACCTTTCTGGCTTGATTAGGTCTTCCTTGATTCAGGGGTAATCTTGAGCTAATTTTTTGATCTTTTCTTCCTTGATTCAGGGGTATTCTTGAGCTAATTTTTCAATTACTTATGTTGATGTTGAGCATCTTCTTCTTTTCTTCATTTTTGGAATCTTCTTTCCTTTTTTGCTTGTAGGTGTCCTTTTTTTCCTTTTTGAGCAATTGTGCAAATTCATTCATCAAAATCATTAGATGCTAACCATCTCCCTTTTTGATGATGACATTTTACGTAATGAGACAGGGTTCATGTGAGTTTCGTGTTCAAGAAGTTGACTGCCCCCTTTTTCTCTGTGTTCTCCCCTGCTTCGACCTTATTTTAATTTACTGTTCCTTTTCTCTGTGATTACCTTGCTTCTGGCTAAGTAGCCTACTGATGTATTCTCCCTCTTAGTAGAATCAAAAAGGAAAACACTATAACCACAAAATAAATATGACCAAATAAGTAGATTATACACATGCAAGCTAGAGAGGGATGAAAGTGCGAGGAAACAAACTCCAATATTACAAGAAAAAATCAATAACAAAAGAATTGTTTGGACAAAATAGAAATTAGCAACACCCAAAGAAATATTTGAGTGTTGAGAACGTTCCTACAAAAGGAGTCATATGAGTGTGCAAAATTCTTGGAGAAGGTAAAGTAGGAAGTCTATACAGAGATGATAAGATCATCACTAGATGAGTTGACTCCAGTATTCATAGAATCAACTTGCTTGATAAGCTTGTTCATAGTGCGAATTCCTTTCTCTTTCAGCTCATCCATATCTAGATGAAACTTTTCTACCTTAGTGTTGGTATCCTAGCTAAGCTAAAGTATCTTCCCGAGAATCTCCTATAGACCTTGCAAATTAGAGTTAAGAGAAGAGAGATGAGTTTTAATTTTCTCTACCGATTTGATGAGTAGTGCAATTGAGTAGCGATAACTTTAGTAGGCTTTGGAGTCTTTGCCTTGACCTCGACAAAGTCTTTCTTATGCCACCTATTGTCAATCAGGGTGTATCCCATACTTGCAAATGTTGAGTAGTCATAGGTAGCAAAGATTCAATGGCTTGAAATCCAGAGATATCAATTTGTGCCTCTATCATGATCTTGGAGATCAGAAGTCCATAAAGAAAATCAGCAGAGGAGTTAGAGTCCTCTGCAATTTCAAGAATATATTCACGAAATCACATACCGCAATTTATATGATATTTCTTTAGAAGACAATATAAGACAAATACATCCCTATTGGAGATATTGATTGAGACTTTCCTAGGCACGAAGGTGGTTGCAATGATGTGGGCCAAGATTTTATTTTTCAAGCATAGTGACAAGGGACCAAAATTAGAAAGGTATGAATTTTCTGCTGTAATAGCTGTTTTGGCTGCTTCTAACGAGTCCTCAAAATCATCAGGCCAGGTTCTATTCATGTAGAGGATATCCCCTAAGAACTCAAAATCAAAGATATCCTTAAAGATATATTCATCAATCATAATGCAATTTTCCAGAACAAGAATCTCTATATCTTCAAAAGTCGAATGTTGGCATAGAACATGCAAAACAGGTTCCTCAAAATACTCTAGTCCACGAAGCCTCAAAAGTAGAGAAGAGTCTTTGGGCTCGAAGAAAAGTGTTGACTCAACAGTGAGAATCCTCAATTGCTTTAGATTTACCACGCGACCAGGAACCATAGTGTATTATTTCAAAAGTTCATGTCTCTTTCTGCTCCATTCCTTAGAAATTATGCATGTCATCCATAACAAAAATTCGAAGGGACCAGGATGGGGTCTTTTAAGGTTCTTTATTTTAAGAGGAGAAGGGCATCTTTTAGAAGATGAAAGGATAAAAGATGACTTTGCTTCAGAGGAATCTGAGGACAGAAAATTGATTTCAAGAGATGAATCGTTAATAGGTATTTTTTGAGAAACCATGGAGTAAGTGTGCATCATTACTTAGGAGAAGAGGAAGATGAACTAATAGAGTATAATGGAGAGAGTTGAAGAGGAAATGGAGAGGATGGTCAAAAGAATAGGAGAGGAAGAGTAGAGGATGAAAAGGTAAAATGAAAAAGGCACCAGAACACGAGGGGGTTTTCTGACGAAGGGCACATTGAACCCAAGGGTAATAATTACAAATATATGGATAAAATCTTTTGAAAAGAAAGGTATGAAAAACTTTTACACAGGACATAAATGAAGGGCGATAAATTAGTTATCAAGATTAATTTTGAAAAAAATTTAATATTTAATTTATTACGAAGGAAGCTAAATCTATCTTCATATAGGAGCTTTGTAAAAATATCAGCAAGTTAATTTTCAGAATCAATAAATTTTAGTAAAACATCTCCTTTTTTCACATGATCTCTAACAAGACGATGCTTAATATCTATATGTTAATCCCTAGAATGATGCACAATATATTTCGAGAGGCTGATAACACTAGTATTATCAATAAAATGAGAACATGGTTGAAATATAAATTAAAATCCTTAAGCTGGTGCATTATCTATAACAATTGAGTACCACAATTTCCAATGGCCATGTATTCTGACTTGATGGTGGAGAGAGCCACAAAGCTTTACTTTTTGCTATTTCATGCAATTAGTGAGTCTCCTTACAGTTGGCAGGACCCCTTGTACTTTTTTTGTCATTTTTATCTCTTGCAAAGTTTGCATCTCAATAACCAATTAGTGAGAGAGGAGTAGAGTTAGGATACCATAATCCCATTTCTGACATCCCAATTAAGCATCGATGATTCTCTTCATAACAGTCAGATGATATTTAGGAGTTGACTGAAACTTTATAGACTTGCATACATTGAACTACGGGTGTACATAGACTGGGTTGGTTCAGATTTTTTAAATATCAAACGAAACCATTTGTGTCGGGTTTTTTGATATACAAATCAAAACAAACCAATAAAACTCGAGTTTTTCAACCTCGGATTATTACAGATTTTTTCGGGTTTCTCGGATTTTTGGGTTTTTCTATTTTTTTTAATTTCTCAAATTTATGAACTTGTTGCGAAATCTCGTGTTTTCGAGTTTTTTTCTTTGGATATTTTGATAAAGTAGTATTTATAAAAACATATAATTAAAATTCAAATATTTCTTTAGTCTTA
>JAABOM020000096.1:10160502-10213052 GCA_011800125.2 Solanum clarkiae
CGCAGACTATATTTTGTAAATAAATAATTGGTTTCCTAATTATCCTTAAAATTAGGTGGCGACTCCTAAAATCAAACTAATTTTCCCTAAAATCAAATCATTTTTCCATTATTCAAAACCCCATTTATTTTATCAATTTTCATCGAGTTGCCGCGACGTTGCGCCTTCGGGATGTCAACACTTATTCAATAATACACAATTTAATATAAAAATAATATTAAATCAAAATTAATTAAACTTACGATAGTTATTTTTCTAATTGGATAAAAAAACTAGCCATATAATTTCCATATATTTGTATCTTTCAAATTAAAAAACAAAATAAAATGTTACAGCATTGATTTTAGTGGGATAAATATTAATCATATATGCGTTAAAATTATTTTTAAAAATGTGCTTGGTAATTGTGGTAATGTTCCAGCACTGTATTAGATTGATATTATTATATAATAATTTATTTAATAGAGCAAATATCAACAATAAAATTCTTTCTATTGTCATTATCATATTTTATTTTATTATAATTTTTAATTTTGTTAAGTATATTTTAAAATAAACTATTCCTCAAAAAATTCAAATTAAAAAATCCTTAGATTCTAAGAAAAACCTTCCAGTTAAATTATATCAATTTTTCTTCTGTTCTTTCTTAACCAAGATATTTAAAAAAAAATCAAGTATGCTTATTTCCAAAGTACATCACCCAAAAATTTTTCAACCAAATTCAAATCAATAAAATCTCTTCTAAGAAAAACCTTCCAGTTAAATTATCTCATTTTCTTTTTATTCAGAATATTTCCAAGTAAATCACAAAAAATCTCCAACCAAATTCAAATTAATAAAATCCCCAAGTAATTCTACAAGTAACAAAATTCCTAAGTAAATCCCCAAAAAATAAATCACCAACAGAATTCGTAAAAAATAAATCCCCATATAATATCACATATAAAATTACTTTTTTAGATAAATTCTCAAATAATTATTCTTAGCTAAATCTGCAAATAACTTTACAAAAGATCTTCTTACAAAAAGATAAACAAATTATTATTTTTCATTACTTGCCAATTTACCTATGAACTGGTACTTGCAAATAATGTACCTTAAATAATTTCTCAGGTAATAATTTTGCAGAAACGACACCAAATTTACCTATCAATTTTTCTAGGGAAATATTTTTCGCATATAAAATAATTCAGAAGTTAGGAATTTCATATTTTCACATGTAAATCCATAGAGATTTTCTGCGGAAATAATCCCCAAATAATATCCCCAGGTATTTTACAGTTTTCTAGTAGTGAATTACACATTAAAATAGAGTAATAGCCCTGACGTTTGTTTGTATTACTTCCTTCTGCTTCTTGGTGATTTTGAACGATCCCACATTAATTGATTTTCCAACAATATTTTTTTTCAGATGTACCAAAAAGACAATTAGGTCGTTTCTTGATTTACCACCCATACTTGGAAATCAATCGATTGTACAAAGATTCTGAGTCTTTCTTTCCAGTGAGAGTAATGTTGGCTGTTGAAGTAAGGAGGACGATTTCATGAGTGATCATCTTAGAGAATAACATTAAAAAATTTGATAGTTAGCCATCTGATCTTTGCTCACGTGCAATTAAGCACTTCTTGGTGAGACTTTGCTCTGATACCAATTGATAATCAAGAAGGGAGGGGAATAAATTGAATTTTTTCTTAGTCAACTGCTTTTATTGATAGTCAAATGTGCTACAAGTTACTTTTTCAAATAGAAATAATAATAAAATTGAAGGAATTATAAAAGTGACTGAGAATTTTGTACTGATTTAGAATACTGATGAGGTGCCTACTTCCAGTTCCCTTGGGTCACAAGGATTTCCGTTAGAGCTTAAAGTGAGTGAATGTTTATATACTATGAATTTTACTCAGACTTGTCTGATATATAGATCAGATCTCAATCAAACTCTCTTCTCGTACAACTATTCTAGAATATTTCCTTTCTCTCTTTTTTACGACTATTCTTTTAGGGAGCATAATATTTTATACTAAGTAGAAGGATAATATTAAGACTATTTCTACAACAAGTGTTCTTCTTTTCAGGAGAGAGAGAGAGAGAGAGGATGACTATATAGCAGATTCACAGATGTAGTCGTTGGAGCTCTCCTGGACATAAGGAATTTTCTTTCGATCAAAGATTTGTAATGTTCCTTGATTGAGGGATTGAGTATGTTGCCTTATTGTAACGATCCGGCACCAACACTATGAAGTATTGTCCGCTTTTGGGCCTAGCCCATCACGGATTTATCCCTTTGGGCTGACCCCAAAAGGCGTCTCACATGTTAAGCTACCGGTCCCTCACTAAATAGCCCAGGACTCCCCCTCTCTTTTCCAATGTGGGAGTTCTAGCAAGCCAGGCGTCTGCACAGAGCTCAGACCCTGCGCACTACTGCACTTACCCCCCGTAGGGACTCAGCGTCCTCACTGAGTTTAGCCCCCACCATCGTACCAGGTGAGAGTCGGCTCTGATACCATCTATAATGACCCGGCACCAATACTGTGAAGTATTGTCCGCTTTGCCCGCACACAGCCCAGGCGCACGATTTTGTCCCCTTGGGGGGAAATCCCTAAAAGGCGCCTCACATGTTAAGCTACTGGTCCCTCATTAAATAGCCCAAGACTCCCCCTCTCTTTTCCGATGTGAGAATTCTATAGTGCGTAGGGTTTGAGTTGTGTGCAGACGCCTGACTTTCTTGCTTGTTAGAACTCCCACATTGGAAAAGAGAGGGGGAGTCCTGGGCTATTTAGTGAGGGACCGGTAGCTTAACATGTGAGGCGCCTTTTGAGGTGAGCCCAAAGGGATAAATCCATGATAGGCTAGGCCCAAAAGCGGATAATACTTCACAATGTTGGTGATGGGTCGTTACAGATGGTATCAGAGCTGAATCTCGCCTAGTACGATGGTGGGGGCTAAACTCAGCGAGGACGCTGAGTCCCTATGGGGGGTGAGTGCAGTAGTGCGCAGGGTCTGAGCTATGTGCAGACGCCTGGCTTGCTGGCTTGCTAGAACTCCCACATTGGAAAAGAGAGGGGGAGTCCTGGGCTATTTAGTAAGGGACCGGTAGCTTAACATGTGAGGCGCCTTTTGGGGCTTTCCCCCCAAGGAGACAAAACTGTGCGCCTGGACTGTGTGCGGGCAAAGCGGACAATATTTCACAGTGTTAGTGCCGGGTCGTTACACTTATAGATCTTTTTTCTTGATTTTCTTCTTTGATTCAGACGCTGCCTTATAATCTTTGTTAACTTGATTTAAGGGTAATCTGCCAATTGAATATACTACCTTATAAACCTTTCTGACTTGATCTTTGTTCCTTGATTCAGGGATAATCTTGAGCTATTTTTTTTATCACTTCTACTGATGGTGAACATCTTCTTTTTTTCTTAATTGTTGGGATCTTCTTCCCCTTTTTGCTTGTAGATGTCGTTTTTTCCTTTTTGAGCAATCCTGCAAATTCATTCATCAAAATTATTAGATGCTAACACGAGGGAATTCATCTAAATCTATTTTGGAAAAAAAATTACACTGCTAAGACATGATTAAAATTATTTTTGATTTATAACTAGTAAATGGTAAACGCTTTTCGATTTGTTCATATTTTCACCTTTTTATATTTTGAATCCGCTAGTAAAAATTATGATTCCACTACTAGAGTAAGTGTTTAATAATGAATCATTACATTAATTAATTCCTTATTCATCTTACTCTCACTAGAAAATAATTGGTAGGCCTATGCAACTAAATGCATACTTGTGTAATATTTATAACCTAATAGGTCTGACCTAATCCTTTAATCTGTTTCCTTTGTTGGTTGTGCTTAAAGAAATTAACGTACACAAGTTGAATTATGCACACAAGGAAAAAGCTTTGTGATCATAAAAAAAGTAGAAAGTTATTAGATCAAGAAAAATAATTCAATAGTTGAGAAACGGGGGAACAAATTAAAGGAACAGATTGCTATGACGTCTTTCTAATCTAACTGTGATAAGGAGAAAGTCAACCACGCGAAGCAAAAGAATTAAGACGGTGGATGAAGCGCATTTATGACAAGATCGAGTCCAATTGCATAATTTTTTTTCTTAGAAGATTCATACATTAAAAAAATCTCAAAGGAAGGGATGAAAACAGAAACCTAAAAGCAAAAAAAAGAAAAATTCTTACAAGGATGGGCGTGTACTTGGAGAATGGCAAGTCTCGTACCTATAAATACGACAAGGGTATTACAAGGAATCTTGTCGCTTACACAGAGAGATACAAGCAGAACACACTCAAATAGTAGGAGTTCATATTTGAAATTTTTTTGAATAAAGATCCAAGTCCAACAAATAAAAGAAAATAAGATTGAAGAACTTGTTCCATAGGCTTATATTTTTATAGTTCTTAAATTAATTTTATTTGTATTTTTTATCGAGTTGTAATTTTTTTTCAGAGCTTAGAGAATAATTTCAGGAATTAGAGTTTAGTTTCTAGTATGGTAAGAGTTGTATTTTAAACTATTAAGACTCAGAGTTTAGTGAAGTTAAAGTTAAAGTTAAATTCTTATATATAAGAAGGCATAGTGAGGAGCTTGGGCAGACTCATGGTCATACCTGCTTCTCCACTGCTTCTTCTCTTACCACGTGAGTTACTCAAGCAACAACAGGTCGACATGCCTGTTTGAACAATTTGAAGGTATGTTCGTAATTTTCTTGGGTTCTTCCGCTGTAATTCGTTTGTCTTATTTTTAGAGTTAAAAAATGCTACTAATCATGATAATTAACGACTTAAAATATTTCTAAAAAAATGTTACCTCACAATATTGATAATTAAAAATACTTAAAAATTATATTAAAATTTTAATTAACTCTCTCAGACAACACCCAATTGATATAATATTTTACTATATAATAAGTCGCTACACAAGCCGCTGAAGCAGGCAGCTGTTGAACAACATGTCTGATTCAATTGCTTGCTTGAGCTGTCTACTTTTCCTCTTCCTTTATTACATGTGTCCCAATCAAAATATTTCATCGACTTTGACGTACCAGCTTCAGCTGCTGAAGCAGACGACTGTTGGACGACATGCCTGCTTCAATTGCTTGCTTGAACTGCCTGCTTCTCCTCCTCCTTTATCACCTGAGGCCCAATAAAAATATTCAGTCGACTTTGACGTGTCTGCTTCAGCTACTTAATTATATTCCTTCAGTTGCTTCTCCTTCTCCCTTATTATATGAGGCCCAATCAAAATATTTTGACTTTGACGTGCCTACCTCAACTACTTAATTTTATCTTTTTTTAGGTGCTTCAACTATAATTTTAAAATATTATCCCTAATAAGACGTGTGGGCGGTTAATGTCTAGTTCTATTAGATGTGTAAGTCCTGATTGTTTTTGTCGTTTATGATGTGGATTTTTTCATGATAAAGTATTATGTTATTATTTTACTAATTTTACTTGAACACAGTATCAATACTTGATAAAGGAATATATAGAATAACTTAATCCTTAGAAAATAAAAAGGAACAATATTATAACAATTGATATTAAAGCGTGTTATCATAATAGAGTCTAATAACTCAAGACTAGGGATGACAATGGGGCGGATGTGGGGCGGGTTGAGCTCAACCCACAAATTTTTTAAATCACCCTGCCCCGCTACGTATGATGATTTTTTTCATTTTCAACCTACCCCGCATAGACCCGACCCGCATAAACTCGCCCTGTTTAAATTTTAAAGTTCTTCCATTTTTTAATTGAATTTATTTTTCGCTAATTAATGTCTGAACAACTAATTAACTATTCTTAGTTGATATTTTAATAATTATTTCTTAATCGTTAATTAAAAGTTTTTAATTAACATTTTAACAACTAACAATTTACAGAGCATGTCTAGTTTAAATTTTAGAAAAAAATAAAATTAAAGTGAATGTTTAATATAAAAGGTTTATATCTTTAATTTTTACTAATTACAAAAATTTAATTTCTTCGAATTCTTATTTGATTTTTTAAACTTACAGCCCCATCCCGCCCCGCCACACATTAGTTTTAAAAATAACTTCTTCAACCCACCCGCCCCACATAGCTTTTAAACCTACCCCATACCCACTCCACCCTGCCCGTTGCCATCTCTACTCAAGATAAAGGCACTATGAATTTTGCACCTTCTCTTGAATAAGATAAAGGTCAACACATCAATATGCACTATTGTTTAATGGACAATACTCATGATGAAAGGCAAGAATAGAGGATTTCCTTCGAGCAAAGGACCATGAGCATTGGACAAGAGTTAGCAATGGTGCTAGCATTTCCTATAAAGAAGGATACTAAAGAGAGAGACATTCCAGCCCAAGAATCAATATTATTAAGTTGACTACAAGATTCTTGAAAAAAATTCTAAAGCCAAGTGCATCTTTGTATATGGACTTGGACCAAATGAGTTCAATAGCATATCTGATTACACTACAACAAAGTAGATTTGGAATGTGCTAGGTATTACTCATGAAGGAACTACTCAGGTAAGAAAATTTAAAATTTCCAAAATATGTACTGAATATAAAATTTTTAGATAAAGTGTGGGGAATCACTTTAGGATACGATCACTACATTACTACTATTATGAATGAATTGGTATCACTGAGAAAAATATACACCAGTAATGAAGAGAAAGATACAGGAGAAAGAACAACTGGATATTAAAGAATATATTAAATCCAAATTTTTTTAATTGTAATTCCTAAATAGGCATCTAATCAAAATAAATAGATTGACACAAGAAATAGAAATCAAAAGTAACCTAAAAATATATCAAACCTAAAGACGTCAAATGATTAATCCAAATCAAGCACAGAGTCTCTTGTGAAGGCCTTAAGAAAATTGAATCTCCAAGCAACCGTCATTTTTAGACAAGGTTCAATAGAGGCTTCACCAAGCTCTCAAGTCTCTCAAAGATCAAATTCATAAATCATTAGTATTCATTAGAAACTACCTAATGAAATAAATGACTACCTATTTATTGTTCTTGCAACGGTCCGATCTACTAGTCATATTATTTGTATTGGACCTAGGTTTACATAACTTTAAAATGCATCACTAGAAGGTAAGGTGTAAAAACCCGTAAATTAGAAAGTTATAAAGTGCAATAGAAGTGGAATTGAAAATATTGCAGACCAAAATATGAGCCATATTTATAGCTCTTGGTCCAAACCATTGGTCTTAAATGGCAAGGATGGGGTTGGCCTGGATGAAAATTTGACAAAGTCTAAAGGCATTGCATGAAGGGTGTTTATGGTCTGTAAATAAAACTATAGAGTGTAGAATAGGTTTGTGGTTTGATGCCTTGAGTTGATGGAATACTAGACTTGTGAAGTTGCAACTACAAACAAACAGGATAACTCAAATTACTGTTTACGAGTTATAGTTTGGTCTCATAAATGGGGTCCTGAGATTAGAAAAACTTTTAAGTGGTGGGGCAATCGATAGACGGTGTCTACGACTCGTAGACCAATCTAAAAGTCGTAGATTGATCTCGTGGATTGATCTTTAGAGACCTAGTTTTATAAGATCCAAAAATTGAATAGGACGAAATCCCAAGTACAGTCCATAGACTAGTTTATGACCCGTAATCGAGGTCGAGGTCTGAATTCTGAAAGTTCTAACGAAGGGAACTTTTGTCCTTTTCTTCGTGCCATAATTTTAAAACTTTGTAATTTTGGATTATTTCCCCTCCCACATCACACCCTAAGCCCTCATTCACTCTCATTCCCACAATTCCAAATTCTATTAAAATTTTCTAAGGCAAAATCACTCTCAAGGCAGGGGCAAGATCTAAGGTTCCAAGGATCTTATTCTTCAACTTCTTTCGGACTTTTCTTAAGGTCTTCACCAGGTACATGAGCTTGAGTGTGGGTCTCTTTCTCTACAAAGAGCAACTATGATACCATTGACCTTTTCTTTAAGTTCTTCAAAATTATAAGTTTCATGAGCTTATTTTAAATACTGTTTTAATGATGTATTTCCATGTATTATCGACTTTATGACATTTTATGGTTATGCAGTTGAATGTTTTGATTTCACTATCTAGGATTTCCCTTAATGATGTGGGTTGTGTAACCATGACTTAAACTTGATGAATTTTATCATGATCTTGCATTATATTCTTCAAGCATGTGATTTTAATATCATTACCTAAACCCACTAAGTTTAAGATGATTACTAGATGATGTTGATGTTAAGGGCCTAAAAGTAAGTTTGAAAGTTATGAATGTTGTGAAACATATAAGCATGTTGTAAAGCCCTTAATGATGTCAACATAGACCTTCAATGTGAAAAGCTAATTCTCACTTGAGTAGCTTCCAAGTTAATGAGTTACTCCTATACATCGCTACTTATGATTCTAAGTTATGATTGCATGAATATGCTAGTATTTTGAAGTATTCTGTGGGATTCACTTAGCACCGAATGAGGCATTGAAGTGGAGTTCGTAAGGGAACCTTAGAAGAAATCTCTTGTCCTATTAACTATGTACCACCATAAGAGCCTTTGTAGGCTAATTCTAGCGAATCCACAATAGCAATGCTACACTTATATATGTATGCATAAATTGAAGAAGTTCCACCTGACAAGTAAACTCCCCGTTCCTACATAGTGGGTTATGTTGGATTCTATGAAATAGTTCACATAGTCTTATGTGTGGGTTGTTGTCTCCTCCCACAAGTTATGAATATGATATTTATTTTTCTTTAAACTTG
Source organism: Solanum clarkiae (assembly GCA_011800125.2). Taxonomy (NCBI): domain Eukaryota; kingdom Viridiplantae; phylum Streptophyta; class Magnoliopsida; order Solanales; family Solanaceae; genus Solanum; species Solanum clarkiae. The sequence goes on from JAABOM020000096.1 coordinate 10,169,260, forward strand.
TTTCGTATGTTGCATTGATCTTTAGTTCATATTGAGATTTATTCCTTGGATATGGTGAAGAATGTTTTGAATAATGACATTATAATTTCATGCATGATGACACTACAATTTTATGTTTACATTGCATCTCACATACTTAGTACATTCAAATGTACTAATACATATTTTGCCTACATGATGCCACCATATAGAGACCAACGCTTCTTCTCCTTTTGTGAACCTTTTTAGTTCGGGGACTACATATTTTGCCGTCCAAGACTAGTAGCTTTGGTGAACCTTTTTAGTTCGGGGACTACACCTATTTCTTCTTGCTATGTATTTTGAGACACTTATGTTTTGGATTGTATTTATGGAAACTTTTACTTTCTATAATATTTTCATGACGTTTGTGCATGATGGGAGCTCTGGATATATCTTAGCCCTTGCTAAGTCTTTTATATAGTAAATTGTGTTTGGACAATATGGTCAAAGATTTAAGTTGATGACTTTCTGTGTTTTCTATTGATATGATGATTCCCATATTCCCTTTCCCACTTTTAAGTCCGCTTTACTTGATTTAATACCTATGATTGCTTGATAAGTGCTAAAAGGTTTGGGTGAGGTGCCTCCAGTCCCCCTATTCACTGTGTTACGAGTAGGCTCTAGGTTTGGATTATGACAAACTTGGTATCAAAGCATGTGATTTGACATGTTCCTTAGATGTCCAACATATTGCATCAAATATAGTCTTGTTCATGGTTATGAAGCATACTAAAATCATGAATGAGAGGCTATGAGGCGATTAGGAAACTCTCCCTTCTGTTTGATTCATATCATGCCTTTAGAGTTGGCTAAGATTTTCCCCAATATCACGTTATTCTTTTGGCCTTTTTTAGCTCATGCCACCAAGAAAGGTTTCCTCAATCAAGGTAGGTTAATGAAGACCAAGCCCTTCCCATGCCAAGAGAGGATGGAATCACATGCGAAGTTTTGAGCCGCCTTTATGATATTGGCCTATATCTTGGCCAACCAAGACAATCGGTTGGTTGCTCTTCCTCTTGAAGCACCTACACCATCAACAAGGGTTTGAGATTTTATGAAAATGAACTCACTGAAGTTCCATTGTTCTAAAGTTGAGGAAGACCTGGTGGAATTTATCGATGAGGCATATAGGATCGTGGCCTTCAGTGGGGCATCATCAGTAGAGAAGGCCGAGCTTGGGCCGATCAACTTAAATGCGTGGCTAAAGTTTGGTATGATCAATGGGTCGAGGAAAGAGGTAAAGGAGTGAGCCAAGTTGAATGGGAAGAATTCAAAGGTGCATTCTTGGATCGGCACCTCCCATTTCAGCTAAGGCAAGCAAAGGTGTAAGAGTTCATAAATTTGAAGCAAGGCCATATGAGTGTCAGGCAATACTTCCTCAAATCCACAAAACTCTCTACATATTCACCATTCATTGTGGCAGACCCACGGGCTAGAATGAGCAAACTTATCTTTGGGGTGTAAAAATTGGTATCCAAAGAATCCAAGACCGAAATGCTCGTAAAAGAGATTGATATTCCTGTCTAACGACATATGCAGAGCAAATCAAAGAGGAGAAATTATGATAGAGTGTTAGGATTCCGAGAGGGATCAAACACATGGTGGTGAGTTCTCCCACCAAAGAGGTGGTGGCCATTGCAAGTTCAAATGTGGACAAAAGACAATGAGCCAAGGGTAAGACAATGCCCCTGCTTCCTTTATTCAACAAAGAAAAGGAGACCAATTCCAAGACTTAAGGAGCATTGGGTACACAAGCTTCTCCCATTTGTGCCACATATAGGAGGCCCCACAAAGAGGAGTTTCTAGTTGGCTCCAGTGCATGTTTTAGATATGGCAAGCTGGAACATCATGCCAAGATATGTAGAAGCGGGGGTGCTAGGCCCCAAGGCAAAGGTGGACAAGCTCAAGGTGCTTCAAATGCAAATAGGTTCTACACTTTACATACTCTCCAAGAGGGGGAGATACTTCGGATGTGGTTAATGGTATATTGAAAGTTTATGATTATGATGTATATGCATTATTAGATTCGAGAGCCAATTTGTCCTTTGTAACTTCATTTCTTGCAAATAGATTTGAGGTATGCCCTGAAGTCCTAAATGAACCTTTTGAAGTTTGTACTCCTATAGGAGAGTCCGTTGTTGCACAAAAAGTTGATAAAAACTATCCCGTATTCATTTTCCATAAAGTTGTCCCTTGCAATCTTGTACAACTCTCCATGTTATATTTTGATTTCATTCTTGGGATAAACTGGTTGCATGCTTCCTACGCCTCTATAGATTGCCGAACTCGTAGGGTCAAATTTCAATTCTCAAATGAGTTTATTGAGTCAAAATGTAGTAATTCTATGTGTAGAGGTTGATTTGCCTCTTAGTTCAAAGCCTACAAAATGATCTCCAAGGGAAGTATTTGTCACCTTGTAAGGGTTAGATATGTCACGTTCGAAGTCCCATCTCATGAGTCGGTCCTGATTGTAAGCGAGTTTCTCGATGTCTTTCCAAAAGAGTTGCATGATGTTCCTCATGAAACAGAAATAGGCTTCAGCATAGACCTCTTGCTTGATACTCAACCTATCTCCATTCCTCTTTATCAAAAGGCCCTAGTGGAGTTAAAGAAACTAAAGGAGCAATTGAAGGAATTATTAGAGAAGAGTTTCATTAGGTCGAGTAGGTCTCTATGGGGTGCCCTAGTGTTGTTTCTAAGGAAGAAAGATAGGTCACTGTGAATGTGCATTGACTATCGACAACTCAACAAAGTCACCATTAAGAACAAATATCCCCTTCCAAGGATAGATGGCTTTTTTGATCTATTGCAAAGAGCCAAATGCTTTTTCAAGATTGATCTCCAATCCAGTTATAACCAACTAAGGGTGAGGGTATGTTATATACCTAAAATGGCTTTCCGGATAAGGTATGGACACCTTGAGTTTGTGGTGATGTCTTTCGGCCTAACCAATTCACCAACAATATTTATGGACCTCATGAATAGGGTATTCAAACCCTACCTTGGTATGTTCATTGTGTTGTTCATTGATGATATTTTGATTTATTTCCAGAGTGAAGAGGATCGTACAAAACATATGAGGATGATATTGCAAACCTTGAGAGAGGAGAGATTATGTGCTAAGTTTGATAAATGTGAGTTTTGGTTAAAAGAAGTTGCATTCTTTGGGCATGTCGGATCAGGAAATGGAATCAAAGTTAACTCTAAGAAAAAAAAGAAGTGAGAAATTGGCCTAGGCGATTGACTTCTTTGGACATTAGGAGTTTCTTGGGTCTAGCTGGGTACTATAAAAGGTTTGTTAAAGGGCTCTCCTCCATTTCATCACCATAACTAGGTTGACCCAAAAAAAATTTAAGTTCGTATGGATAGATGAGTGTGAGAAGAGTTTTCAAACCTTGAAGGATCAATTGACTTCGTCTCTAATCTTGACCTTGCCGAAGGGAATCGAGGGATTCGTGGGGTATTGTGATACTTCACGGGTTGGTTTAGGTTGTGTATTGATGCAAAATGGGAAGGTGATTTCCTATACCTCAAGGAAATTGAAGGTGCATGAGAAGAATTATCCAACATATGATCTTGAACTTGCAACTGTGATTTTTTGCATTAAAGATATGGAAAAATAGATTTGCATTCAAAAAGTGGTAACTTGCTTACGACTTACGATAATCGCATGTCCAAGTTAAATCACTCACATAGCCAACTCAAGATACATCAAATCCATTCATGGATTAATTTATCAAGAAAAGGACTAATTAGTGAATTAGTATATGATCCTCGTCCATGGCATCATCCGAATCAAAGATATAGATTATCGATACTCGGATTGCTAAGGACTAGGGACACGACATTTGAACAGTTTTTCACATATGCACGGGGTTCTCCATAAATTAAGGTCATCATTCACAACTATTAAAACTCAAAAAGAAGAAAATTAAAATTGAAAAACAAATACTAATCTATTACCATTCAAATTAAAATTATTTACAAACCAAAAAGTGAGGAATTAATTATACTTCAACCATCAAAAGTATTAGTCCCAAATTAATAGGCAACACAGATAAAAAATACTCACTCCTCTTCAAATATTTCCCTCAATGTAGAAGAACTAAGAACAATAAACATAAGATGAAGGAGTGAGTTTAAGAATCCCCCTGATACACTTTGTGTTGCACTAAAGTTTGGACTCAAGGAAGATCAACTGTGCCGGGCTACCCCAGATCTTCTGGAATTGCTGTAGGGATGACTTCTCGTATCCTGCCAAATTTTTTGTCCCTACTTATTTTGTTCTTTTCCCTCCTAGCCTCAAATTGGTCGACCAAAGTATTCTCTCTAGCCTTTTTTGTCATTTCTTAGTGAGGATCCTCCATGGCCTCACGGTTGTTCTTGAAAACATTACCCTTGAACTTTATATGTAGGTGAAGGTATATCTTTTGCCTTGAGTTTGCCATGGCGATTTCCTTTCTTGGTGGCCATCGAAGGATATAGACCACCTCTTCCCCTCGCTCAAGGAACTCAAAAGGGCCAACATACCTAGGGCAAGGATAGCCTATTTTCTTCCTAAATCGCATCACACCCTTCATCATTGAAGACTTCAACTACATCTGACCTATCATGCAAAACTAGCCAAATGGTATGCGACAAAGGCAACAAGGGGAAATTCAGAAAATATTCCTAGAACTTCGGGTCATTTGGCTTGTCCAACCAGTTTGGGAATTGCCAAACGTATTCGATAGTAAAAAATGACCTTTGCTGAATTCAGTAGCAAGCAGTTTACAAAAAGTTGTCACATTCAGTGATGCTTGATATTGATCGTTGATCCACCAAATCAATTTGGCGATCTAAAAGTTCATCGCCGAATATTACAAAAACAAAATTCAAAGGGATGCAATTATAGGCAATATGTGTGTCTTATCGATGTACTACTGAGTCGTCTTAGATGGTCAAATTGACCACTTTAGACACAGATCGACAGCCAAGAATCCCCAAACTTTTCATAGTTTTTGAGTTTATAACAACAAAATATGAGGAGTTTCACAACGCAAATCTAAATTCAAGCTATCAATCATCTCATTAGCATGACTTTGGTTAAATGATGACTTACCCTTAAGAATGACATTACCCAATCTATCATAGAGCAAGTTCAAGTCGTTCAACAAAAACTATAAGTTACTCAGACTTCACCCAGAGATACACAAAGAAAGCCATTGCAACTCAAATCAAAAGTATTTACAGTTCATAGAGATCAACATTTAGAGGCAATATAAGCTTAAATTGTCAACACTCATGCTTTTCTCATTGTCACTCAACTATAAAAACTCAGGGTATCCTAATGGCTTATCAATTACAAATCAAAGCACTTAAAAGCATAAATTACAAAAAAAGTGTTAGTATCCACATCATGCAATACATAGTTTACCCTTTCGAGCCCAATTTCATGATAGCACTAAGTTTAACGAAGATAAACTGACATACCTACGACACCATACATGAAAAATGAAAGTGAAAGAGATTGGTGAAGTAGCTTACATTAATCCCAATGAGAAAAAATAAAAAGAAAATAGAAAGAAATCTAGAGAGTGCTCGAGTCGTGTGTTCTTGAAGGAAGTGTATGGGGAGATAAAAAGCAGAGCCAATTAAAGAGTATTTAAGGGGGCATGGTTGAGCTATTATGACTTCTTCATCACTGTTCATTTTTGCAAAGCACAGTCAGCAATACGTCGATTGTTCTCAAGACGGTCTTTTCTTAGCTCATCTTGAAGCTTATTCCATGGACCAAAAAGCGGGATAACTGTGTATCGCCAAATAAACTTGGCAGTATGCCAAGTTACCACTCTGACTGCCCAAATATATAGTAACTCAACCTTATTAGTTGCCCTCAAAGTACGGTCAAAGTAAAAAAGTTGCAACTGAGTCTGCCAAATTTTACAGCAACCTAAGAATCTTCAGGAATCACAAAGTGCGGTCAAAATTAGGATCACCATTTCAATTCGGTGACATATCAAATTTCCATGGAGATCGCTTAATTTAACAGTGACTAAGGAAGCTTGTTGATGAGCCTAAAAGTGGGAAAACAAGTTGTCTCCCTTTTTGTTCGGCCGTGCACCGATTGGGCCTGGGATCGCTGAATTTAATAGTAACTCTTGGATCATCAAATGACTCAAAAAGCATTTAAAGTAAGGTCCCCAAGTTTAGTTGGTGTTCTGCTGATCTTGAGCATGTCAATACCTTTCTTCTCCCTACCTTGTTTTTCAATTTAAAGACCTGAAACCATCAGCACACTATTATAAATACACTAACACTTGGGTTGCCACCTAAAAGCCAGAGTTTACGTCACAACACAACAATGTTTGTTACAAGTTAAACCGCATTCTCGTACATGATGTTAACCACTCGGACATCCAGTGGTTTGCCATAGTACTTTTTCAACCTTTGTCATTCATCTTAAATATCTCTCCTTTATGGTTTTCAACTCCACCACACCATTAGCGAGTACCTCGGTAACCTTTAAAGTTCCAGACCACTTTGACTTAAGCTTTCTTAGAAACAAATGCATCTTTGAGTTATAGGTGCATCATCGGATCCCCTTCAGTAAATTCTCTTTTCAAAATCTTTAGGTAGTGCTATCTTTTCATTTTTTTCCTTATAGAGACCCGAGCATTCATAAGCTTTCAACTTGAACTCATCTAGTAGATGGAGCTGGGTCAGTCGAGCTGGTCGAGCTTCATCATGCTTGAAATTGTGTCTCTTTAAAGCCCACAAGGCTCTGTGTTCTAACTCCACAGGTAAATGGCAAGCTTTGCCAAAGACTAATTGGAAAGGGGACATACCAACATGGGCTTTTTATGTTGTCCAGTAAGCCCACAATGCATCATCTAATTTTTCTTCCCAATTGCTTCGATATCCATTCATGATCTTTGTGAGGATAATTTTATCTCCCTATTTGACATCTCTACTTGCCCATTGGCTTGTGCGTTATAGGGAGTTGTGACCCTATGCTTTACCCTTTACATGCTCAACAATGATCCAAACATCTTGTTGCAGAAGTAGGATCCACCGACTGTAATGATGGCTCGAGGAGTGCCAACTCGAGTAAGGATACTTTTTTTTCAAAAATTGTACCACTCATTTTCCATCATTAGTTGGCAATGCCACTGCTTCAACCTATTTTAAGATATAGTCAATAGGCAACAAAAAGTATTTGTTGCCAAAGGAACTTGTTAAAGGCCCTATGAAATCCACTCCCCATATGTCAGACACTTCCACTTCTAGAATTGAGGTTTGTGGGAATTCATGCCTTCTAGAAATGTTTCCCTGTAGTTGGCACTTTGGACATACCTTGTCAAACTCATGAGCGTCTCTATGGAGTGTTTGTCAATACTAACCACTTCAGAGTACCTTAGATGCAGTCTTTATTCCTTCATGATGGCCCTCAAATGCTGATGAATGATACTCTACTTAAATAGCCTCTATTGCAGAATCTTTTACGCACCTTCGGATCATAAATTGTTCGTTCATTCCTTGAAAAGATTGGGCGCATCCCAATAGTGTTTCTTCATATCATGCAAAAAAAATTTCCTTTGGTAGGGATTAGGAAAGTCTAGGATGATTCCACAAACTAAATATCTTGCTAAATCAACATACCAAGGAGTAGCAACTGTAGCTATTCTTATCACTGCCTCATCAAGAAACTTGTCGAAGATATCCTCCTCTTTAGACCTTGATCTTGGTGGCTCAAGTCTCGACAAATGGTTGGTGAACTGATTCTCGCATCCCTTTCGATCCTTTACCTCAATGTCAAATTCTTGCAACAATAACACCCATCATATAAGCCTTGGTTTGGCATCCTTTTTTACCATAAAATAGCAAAGTGTTGCATGGTCAATGTGGAAAACAACCCTTGTGCCTACAAGACATACTCAAAACTTTTCAAATGCATACACTACAGCTAAGAGCTCTTCCTCTGTCACTGTATAATTTTTCTGGACTGCATTCAACATCTTACTAGCATAACAGATAGGATGGAAAAGTTTCCCAATCCATTAGCCTAGCATCGCCCTTAAGGCTGCACACTCGTATCACATATTACCTCAACTGGCTTAGTCCAATCTGGGGAGATTGTCACCGGAGCTTCAACCAACTTCTATTTGATAGTTTTAAATGACTTCATACATTTTGCGTTGAAGGCAAAAGGTAAATCTTTTTCTAATGACCTGCACATGGGGCTGGCAACTCTCACAAAATCCTTTATGAACCTTCTATAGAACCCAACATGCCCCAGGAAACTTCACACAACTTTAACTAAGATAGGAGACAGAAGGTTGGCTATGACCTCTACTTTTTCTTGGTCAACATGCAGGCTTTTCCCCAAAATCATGTGTCTTATAACGATCCCTTGTTCAACATGAAGTGGCACTTCTCCCAATTGAGCACTAAGTTTGTCTTAACATATTAATATTTCCCAAGCTACACTTCATTTTTGAAGGTTAAAGCAGTCGTTGTCAAGATATATAACCTGACTGAGGTTTGGGTCGATCCTACAGGGGATAGGGCAACCTTAGAGAAATTTCAAGTTGTTCAAGTGGATTAACCTAATTATCTTCCTTTGGGTTGTCAAACTATGAAAAGAAATCCAAGAACAAGACATGCATAAAATCAGTATGAAGAGTAACTAGGGTATTGTGTTCCCCATGATTCCCTAACTTGGTATCACTAGATAATCGAATTCTTTTCTAGTGTGTAACATGCAGAACAATAAGTTAAGTTTATCAAACCCTTTGATCAAGGCGAGAGGCAAATTTCACTATGCGATTTGATCCATCCCTGCAATGTGACATCACTAACCCTTATGTATTGTTCCGGTACAACCTCCCCTTGATTCAGTTTGGTTGATTAGACGAGAAACATCAATTGAATCTTGTTAATTAATCTCTTTTCTAATTCATTGCTACCTTGATCTAGTCAGTAACACTAGGCGAATTCTAATGTCGCCCACAATTAAAAAATTCAAACGGAAGAGAATTAATTAATACATGCATGCATACTTTCTGAAAATTACGAATTATTCAGTTTTATCTTATTATTTCTTCGTGGTTCCCACAACCCTGCTTGTGGATTTAGTTACACATTATCAGTATTGATGCGAGAATCATGATATTGAATAACATAATTGGGTACTTACATAATATAATTAAGAACAAGAAATCCAAGATCTCCACCAAGAATTACAGGATTGAATTAAAGAACACAAAATAATATTTAACAAGTGTCTTACAATGACTCTCTAATGTTCTGTGATGTTCTCCTCTGTTACATATGAAAAAATAACCTAAAAAACCTATTTGTAGTATTTAAAATACAAAACCAAAATGAAATAAGAAAATTAGGTTGGCAGGCTCAACGAACACTTCTATAGTACGTATAAAGGTTTATGACCTGTAGTCAGGGCATTGTGGATTCCTTCAGCAATTTTGGGGATGACTTCTACGAGACCTATCTATGGGCGGTGTAATTTTTATGGCCCATGAAGGGTTTCGTCCGATGACTTTTCAGTAACTCATCACTTTCTGATCCTCATGGTACGACACCTAGTCTACCACACATAGAAACTTTTGCTGCTCGTCTGCATGTTCGTAGACTCAACTTCAGAAAAATCACTCTTCACTGGATTTTGGTACGAAACCTGCTTTACGGCCTATGGAATTTTCCATGGCCCATAAAGGTATCGTAGATCAGTAATTTCTGCAACTTCTGCACTCTTAGTCCAAAATCCATGCCAATCATGTAATCCTACTAGGTAAACATAAAAACACATCAAATCTACTAACATCATTGCGAGAACACATAAAATTTCAAGTTTTAAGCATCAAAAGTGTTGTATTTTGATGACATATCACATATTGCTGCAACATCTTCTCTAAATGACATAAGCACTTCTCAAAAGTGTCTCCTACCATTGAAAAGTCATCCATGAAGACTTCTATGGAATCCTCGACCATGTTAACGAAAATGGACAGCATGCACCTCTAAAATAATTATCGGTACATTGCACAACCCCTAATGAATCCTTTTGAATGCGAAAGTACCATAAGGGCAGGTGAATGTAATTTTATATTGATCTTCTGGGACGATAGATATCTGGTTATATCCAGAATACCCATCAAAGAAATAGTATCATTTCCTCCCGGCTAATCTATCCAATATTTGGTCCATAAAATGCAATGGGAAGTAGTCTTTTTCCGTAAAGGCATTCAATTTTCTATAGTCCATACAAATACGCCATCTAATGACTGGTCTTGTTGAAATAAGCTAACCCTTTTCATTCGGCACCACAGTCATACCCCCATTTTTAGGCAAACATTAGATTGGAATATCTATTTGTTGTACGCAATTGGGTACGTCACACCAGCATTAAAAACCATTTTATTATTTCCTTCTTGGCTTCCTCCTACAAAGGAAAGTTAAGCAGACATTGATGCTCAATACTTGGTTTGCAACCCTCAACCAAATTGATTTTGTGGGTGTAGATTCCCGAAGGAATGCCTGTAATCTTGGCAATTTATGGGTGCAGATTCCCGAAGGAATGCCTGTAATATCGGCAGTCGTCCAACAAATAGCTTTCATATGCTTACTAAGCTTTTTAACAAGAGCTTTGATTTGCCCTTCTTGTAACCCCACTGCTATAATCATTGGTAAAGTGTCATTCTCACCCGAAAAGACATATTTTAAATGGCAAGACAACTCCTTTAACTCAAGTTTTAGTGGTATCTCAATATAGGCCTCCCTGGATGAGTCTTATAGTCCTTCAAGTCTATGTCTGTCACGACCCAAAATGGATCGCAACTAAAGAAAGATAAAGATAAAGATAAAGAATAAGAAATCTCCCAAAACCTGAAGTCATAAGTACAAGAGCATCTAAAACAGTACAAAAGAGTAAATACAAGGGTCTCAAAGCAACTATAATACTGTCTCATAATATTTGATGCATCATCTGAGAGAAAGCAATAAAAAACAGATCCAAAGATCTATGGCGACTCAGAGTTTTAGCCTCATCGCTGAGATTTAGATTGTAATGATAACACTCGGATGAAAGGATCAACCACCCTATCCTGTACCCTATGCACGATCGTCAAGGAGGAAACAAAGTAGGGGTGAGTATACCAAAATGTACCCAGCAGGTTTAATCGACTGGATAAAAGAAATCGAACAAATATGTAATAAGAAACTCTATGCCTGCATCAAAAATGTTAGCACAAAATGATAACACATATAGCATAATAATAAGCTAAAATTTCCTAAAAGACCCATATACCATATGACCACAATAAGAACCATAATGCATAACTAATCGTTCCAAATACCAAGGGTGTTACAACCTTTCTACCTACTTGTGATCAAGTAAAATCGGTATGCCACAATCTTACCACCTGCAGGTGGTCAAGTGATAATATGATGCTAAGTCCTTGCCTCCTACTCATGGTGTGAAGTATGAGTCTCACCCTTGCCTCCTGCCTGGGTCAAGGGGGTGGTTCTAACGTGAATCATAGTACCCTTTCCTCTTACACGGGTCAAGGGAAGTTATAAGCCGCACACAATAGATAGAAATCAAAGTGCAAATCAATGATGCATGTAGACGCATAAGTAGCATCGCAGTAGGAATACTAACACATGAAACTCATAAAGATCTTATGCAGCCAAAGAGTAATATCAAGTGTCACAACTAAAGTCCAAACCATTATCATTTTTATATCATCAAAATTACACCAATATCGGACCTAACTCGTCCCCAAGCATGCAAGAACATCAATGTTATAGACCCAACCTGTCCCAAATATGCAAGTGTAACCATGATACGAACCTAACTCGTCCCAAATATACAAACATAACAATGATACCTGACCTTCCTCATCCTAATAATACAAGTATATCAATAATACCGGACCATACTTATCCTAATAATACAAGTACATCAATAATACTGGACCATACTTGTCCCAATATGACTCATAAGCCTCATTTAGTCACACTCTATATCAAGTTCACATCAATTCACCATAATTTAACTTAGTTCATCAATAGGATCAAGATTATACCACAATTCGGCTCAATCAGAATCACTTTCCATTATCATTTCAACAGAACAATTCAACTGCACAATTATCCATCTAAATCTCATGATTATCACATGACAAGACCAATAACTCAAATTCAGTCCCAAAAGGTTAGTCAAACCTACCTCGATACCCAAATCATACTAGGACAAGCTTTCAATATGCTCAAATCCTTAAATCGAGCCTCCAATTGGACCAACCACTATCAACAATAGTTACTACTCATCACCAGAAGCATTTTAAAACCCATATTGACATCATTTATGCTTAGGGGCAAAAATGCCAAAAATTTGGAATAAAATTTGAAAGTCTTAAATCTGGAAATTGATTTTGAAATCATGTTCTACTCAAAAAATAGAGCTCATAGGCGAAAATCTCACTAAAATAACAGTTAAATTGAATGACAAAATCAATGGTTAAACTTTAAAAAAACATAGCCTAAAACCCCCCAATTTTGGGTGATTAAATTCATGAAATCAAAGGTGAAAGCAAGATAAACACATAGAAAATGTTTAGTTTAGGGTTAGAAACACTTACCAAATACAAATTGTCGAAAATCCTTTTTCAAAATCGCCCTAAAAGGCGTAGAAGTTTGAAAATGGATTAAAATTGTGTTTTCCATTAAAAATTGTTCAGGTACAAAGAGCACTCCGTGAACGTGGAGCCCATCCTGCGATCGAGGAGTGTAAAATTAAACTCACAAGACTTCTGCAACACAGAGAAGAAAGTTGCCTGCACCAGATACCAACAAAATCAACAACCTAAGTCCAATTTCCCTAATCGAAATGGACCCCTGAAACTCATCCAAACATAGAATTTCACAAACGTTATATGCATCTATACCAGAAACAGCGATTCAGACTCAACGGGATCATTCGAAATCAATTTTAAATCCTTCTCGCCATATTTACCCATTCAAGTCAGTAAAGCTAGTTTAAAACTCAAAATACCAAAATTGCCCTCAGAAACTCTAGAAATTATGACGAGACCATTTTTAGCATTACTTTCACCATCGAAAATTGTTGGAATTCCAATCCGAGCTTCTAAACTTTGAATGTTGGCCAAGGTCAAACTTTGGTTTGGAAAATAACTAAAATCACAACTTGGGGCCTAAAAACCTCATTTTAGCTCCAAATTCGGCTCCGCAACTTCCAGTAGTTTAGTTTCGACATTCTAGGGCTAATGGACTCAACGGATTCCCAATTTGACTTCTGAAACTCAGAATGACACAAAACCTCACTTTTTCAATAACTTAAGCTTTCAGAAAGACCGAAACTCACACTTTCAACTTTTAAAGCTCAAGATTTCAGTTCTAACCATTATAGCTCAATGTAGGCCCAAAATAACTTATAAAAGGGAAAAAAGGTAAAGTTCACATATAATACCAAAATTGACCAACCAAGTCATTACATCACTCACCACCAAAAAGAATGTTCATCCTCGAACATAATAAAAAAAAAAAGTACCTGAAGCCTCAAAAAGGCTGGGACATCCAGCCCGCATGTTAGACTCCAACTCCCATGTATCCTCATCAACAGAATAGTGCCGCCACTAAACTTTCATAGAAGGTATATTTTGGATTAATCTCTAGACATGCCTGTCTAATATAGCTATAGGATTCTTTTCAAAGGATAAATATGGAGCCAACTCAACAGAGTCATAAGAAATCACATTATCTGGAATGTAGCGGTGGAGCATAGAAACATGAAAAATAGGATGAACAGAAGATAATCTCAATGGTAAAGCCAACTCATAAGCTACCTCACCAACTTTCCTAAAAATCTCGAAAGGACCAAGGAATCTGGGGCTAAGCTTTCCCCTCTTCCCGAATCTCATCACACCCTTTATGGGTGAAACTTTCAGCCAAATATTGTCACCAACAGAGAACTGAAGAGGCCTAACCATCTAATTAGAATAACACTTCTGAAGACTTTGGGTTGTCAGAAGTCTACTATGAATTAGTCAGACCCGGTCCTTAGCATCCTGCAGCAAATCAACACCCAACCCTCAGCCAAAATTGAATTAAACCATGTAATGGGTGATCTACATCTCCGACCATACAAGGCCTCAAATGGTGCCATCTAGATGCTGGAATGGTAACTATTTTTATATGCAAACTCCGCCAATGGTAAGTGTTGGTCCCATCGTGCCCCAAAATCAATAACACAGGCCCTAAGCATGTCCTTCAATACCTGAATGGTGCACTTTGACTGACCATCAATTTGAGGGTGAAAAGTTGAACTCAAATCCACTTTAGTACCCAAACTGCACTGTAGAGTTGGTCAAAAGTGATAAGTAAACACATATCTCTGTCTTATACTATAGATACTGGAACCCCATGCAATCTAATAATGTCCCGAATATATAATCTAACCAATTGCTCTGCGCTGTAGCTAGTTTTCACTGGTATGAACTGTGCTGACTTAGTCAATATATTAATGACTATCCAAATTGAATCGAACTTGCCCAAGGCCATGGGCAAACCTATGACAAAATCCTTGTCAATCTCTCCCACTTCCACTCGCGAATGGGCATCCTTTGCATCAATCCACTGGGATTTTGATGCTCATATTTCACCTGTTGGAAATTCAAACACTTGGCCACAAACTCAACTATGTCTCTCCTCATGCCAAACCACAAATAGTGTTGTTCAAGATTATGATACATCTTAGCCACACCCAGATGGACGGAATATCTAGCACAATGGGCCTCCTCTAATATCAATCTTACCCAATCCCCAACTTTAGGCACAAAACTCTACCATTAGCCCTCAATACACCATTATCATCATAATAGACACCTTGGCTTCACCTCTCAATACTTTAACACGAATCATGCATAATCTGGGGTCCTCGAACTAGTGAGCACATATCTGATCAAGCAAAGAAGATCTAGCCTCAACAAATACCAAAATACTCTGGGGTGGGGAAATGTCCAAACGGATCATCTATCTAGCAAGTGACTAAGCCTCTAAAACTAAGGGCCTCTCCTCAACCCTCAAGAATGCCAAACTCCACATACTAGTAGCCTTCTGACTCAAGCATCTGCCACCACTTTAGCCTTTCATAGGGTGATAGAGAATAGAGATATCATAGTTCTTAAGCAACTTCAACCACCTACGTTATCTCATGTTCTGATTAAGTTGAGTAAAGATGTATTTAAGAGTCTGGTGATCAGTAAAGATCTCACAATGCACACCATAAAGATAATGTCGCCTCAATTTCAATACAAACACAACTGTAGCCAACTCCAAGTCATGGGTAGGGTAGTTCTTCTCACACAACTTCAGATGTCTAGAGGCATAGGCTATCACTCTCCCCTTTTACATCAATACACCACCCAAACCCAAACCTAAAGCATCACAATATACCATAAATGGAACTCCCTCCTCGGGTAAGGCAAGAATAGGTGCTGAAGTCAACAGATCTTTGAGCTTTTGGAAGCTCGACTCACAATCATCTGACCCCACAGGAATGTTACAGCCTTCTGAGTCAATCTGGTCAATGAGGTTGCTATAAATGAGAAACCCTGAAAAAAATTCGATAATACCCCACTAACCAAGGAAACTCCAAATCTCAGTCACTGAAGTAGGCCTAGCCCACTCAGGAACAGTTGGCACTTGGGCTGAATCGACCAAAATACCCTCTTTGACACAATATGCCTAAGAAATGCAACAGACTCAAGTCAAAATTCGCACTTTGAGAACTTAGCATACAACTTCTCTTCCCTCAATCTCTGAAATACACTCCTCAAGTGCTGAACATGATCTGCCTTACTCTTGGAATAAACCAAGATATCATCTATGAACACATTCACAAAGATGTCCAAATAGGGAGTGAACACTCAGTTCATCAACTCCATAAAAGTAGTCGGGGCATTAGTCAACCTGAATAACATAACCACAAACCCATAATGTCTATAAAGGATCCTGAAAGCTTTCTTCGGTATATCAAACTCCTGAACTCTCAACCGATGGTAACCTGACCTCAAGTCAATCTTGGAGAATACCGAGGTACCTTGTAACTGGTCAAAAAGATCGTTAATGTGAGGCAAGAAATACTTGTTCTTGATGGTTACTTTCTTAAGATGACGATAGTCAAAACATATACGCATAGTACCATCTTTCTCCTTCACAAATAATAAAGGAGCCCCCAGGGAGACACACTCAGATGGATAAAGCCTTTCTCTGACAAATCCTCCAACAGTTCATTCAGCTTCTTTAATTCAGTCGAATCTATTCGATAAGGAGTAATAGATATGGGCTCAGTTCCCGGCTCTACGTCAATAACAATTCAATATCACGATCCACAGGAACACTAGCAAATCAATAAGAAATACATCCATAAATTCTCTAAAACTCTAGTAGTCACCAATGATGGATGCTCCTAAGAAACAGCCTGAACATGAGCTAAGTATGCCAAACACCCCTTCCCATCAATCAACCAGCATGCATATAAGAAATAACACCTTTAGGATAGGCATTAGATGCTCCAGTCCACATCAACTGAGGCAAATCGGGGCAAGATAAGGTCACGATTTTTGCATGACAGTCAAGAATAACATATGAAAACTAGTTCATACCCAATATCATATCAAAATATACCATATCTAACAATATCAGATCAGAAACATTATCTCTCTCCATGAAATTCACATTACAACCCCGATAAACCTGACTCAACATCAGAAGCAAAATATGCTGGCATATATAAATAAGTAGAGCCTAGATCAAATAAAATCGAAGCTAAATAGTGGCATACTGGAACCATACTCGTGATAACTAAATCAGAAGCCTCTGCCTCGGCCCTATCAGGAATAGCACAGTAAACTCTACGACCATCACTAGTTTGTGGGCCTCCATGGGCACCACCTCTCCTTGTAACACGACCCCTTCTAGCATCACCCCTCATGCCCTGAGAGATATCTCTAGCAACTTCCTAAGGTCCTAAAGCCTGAGTAAGAAACACCTAATGTTGACAACGAATAGTGAAGTGCCCAACCTCATCACAAACATAACAAGCCTTGGGGTCTCACCCCTGAGATGACTGTGTCGAAAAACTACCACATCTGGGTGCACTAACCACTTGAGCAGATCTGGATCTATCAACATTATTAGATGCTAGAAGAACTGCCTGAACTGCCCAATCCTAATGACCCTACCTCTGAATCTTTTGGTCCCATGGCGGGTGTCCACTAAATTATCCATGTCGACGGAACCTCTTCCCGCTACCCATTCTATCCAGCCTAATATGCTCTATCATACGAGCGTAATCCACAACACTTTATAAAGTACCTCCATCTAACACGAAGGATGGTGTAGCCTCTTGAAGATACCCTTCTAATCCCTTGGCAAAATGTCAAATCCTCTCGAACTCAGTAGGAATACTAGACAAGGTATATCTGGATAAGGCATGAAATCAAGCCTCGTAGTCAAAAATAGATATAGATCCCTATTATAGCCTATCAAACTCATCTCAGCGATTGTCTCAAAGGTTGTAAGGCACGAATCTCTCCAAAGTTATCTCACAAAATTTTCCCTAGGTCATAGCTGGTGATCCAACATATCGACGAGCTACCACTGACCTTCACCACTCCTTGGCAAGGCCAGTGAACTGATATGAAGTGTAGGCAACCCCATGTGACTTAAGAATAGCCAGATTACATTATCGGTCCTGGCACTCTTACAAAAAATCATAAGCTCTATCACCAGGAGTTCCATCAAATAGCGGTGGAGCCAACCGCAAAAACCTCTCAAAGCTCTTCTTCTCTGTTGTAGACATGGTTGGGCTAGTAAAAGATGGTGACACCATAAATAAAGGAGGTGCAATAGATGGAGCAACAGCCAAACTCTGAAGCTAAGTACCTAAACTCGGTCTAGATGCCTGAAGTGGACTAATACAGTCGCAGGAGAATCTGCTGGAGCTAAAGAAGGACCCACGTGATTCACAGTCGGCTCTGATGAAGCACCAGAAGGACCAACCAGTATTGTAAAAGCCAGTATCTTGGCAGTAGTTGGAGATGGAGGAGCTCTTTCCAATATGGCTAATAACCTCATAAGTAGCTCCTGAATTGATGGTGTAAGGGGTGGAGCTGAAGGAGGTGGAATAGGATTAGTAGGCCCCTCTGGCACCATTAGTCTCTAGAGAAGATGATCGGGTTTGTCCTCTGGATGGAGCTGCCCTCTAGAAATCATTCGGCCCCTGGCCTTATCACGAGCTCTGCCTTGACCTCGAGTGGGAGTTACAGCAACTTACTCGAGCTCTCACATTGAGCGATGGGATCGAGAAATTGGCATCTTCATAGAAGGAGTAGATTAGACACTTTAAAAATATGTAATACAAAGGAACATACGAATGGAAGCGAGATGTGAAAACTCTTTCCTAACAAGTACCCCATGGCCTTCGGAAGATGGGTGTGGGTGTCTACTCACTGATCCTTCAGGCTCTACTAGATACCCTGCTTTTAACTCACGAGCCCAACGAACCTAGTGCTTTGATACAAAAATTGTCAAGACCCAAAATGAATCACAATTAAAGAAAGATAAAATAAAGCGAAAACAAACTCATAAGATATAAGAGATCTCCCAAAACTTGAAGTCATAAGTACAAGAGCATCTAAAGCAGTACTAAAGAGTAAATACAACGGTCTCAAAGCAACTATAATACTATCTTATAATATCTGATACATAGTTTGAGAGAAAGGAATAAAAGAGGATCCAAAGATCTATGGTGACTCAGAGTTTGAGCCTCATCGTTGAGATCTGGATGGTAATGATAGCACTTGGATGAAAGATCAACCACCCTATCTTATACCCTGTGCACGATATGCAGGGAGGAAATAAAGTAGGGGTAAGTACACTAAAATATGCTCAGCAGGTTCAACCGATTGGGTAAGAGAAATGGAACAAGTATGTAATATCGAAGAACCCTATGCTTGCATCCAAAAATATTAGCACAAAATGATAACACATATACCATAATGATGGGCTAAAATGTCCTCAAGGACCTATGATACCATACGACCACAATAGGAAGCATAATGCACAACTAATCATGCCAAATACCAAGGGTATTATAGCCTTGCCACCTGCTTGTGGTCAAGTAAAATCGATATGCCACAATCTTGCCACTTATCCATGGTCAAGTGATAATATGATGCAAGTCCTTGCCACCTGCTCTTGGTCAAGATATGAGAATATGAGTCTCACACTTACCTACTGCCCCGGTCAAGGGGGTGGTTCCAACGTGAATCATAACACCCTTGCCTCCTACTTGGGCTAAGGGATGTCACAAGTCACACACAATAGATAGAAATCAACAGTGCAAATCAATGATGCATGCAGACATGTAAGTAGCACCGCAATAGGAATACTATGGCATGAGACTCATAAAGATCTTATGCACCCAAAGAGTAATATCAAGTGTCACAGTTAAAGTCCAAACCATCATCATCTTTAGATGATCAAAATTATACCAATATCAGACCTAACTCTTCCTCAATCATGCAAGAATACCAATGTTATGGACCTAACCTATCCCAAATATGGAAGTGTGACTATGATACCGAACCTAACTCATCCCAAATATACAAACATAACAATGATACCGGGCCTACCTTATCCTAATAATACTAGTATATCAATAATACTAGACCAAACTCATCCCAATTGGTCTCTCACAAGGCTTATTTAGTCACATTTTATCTCAAGTCCACATTAATTCATCAGAATTCAACTCAGTTCACAATAGGATCAAGATTGTACCACAATTCGGCTCAACGGAAATCACTTTCCATCATCATTTAGACACAAAAATTCAATTGAACAATTATCCGTCTAAATCTCACGATTATTACATGAAAAGACCAATAACTCAAATACAGTCCTAAAAAATTATTCAAACCTACCCCGATTTCAAAATCACAATCGGACCAGATTTCAATCAGCTCAAATCATAGAGCCTCCAATTGGATCAACCACTATCAATAATAGTTACTATCATTAAGAGAAGCATTTATACCCATATTGACATCATTTAGGCTTAGGTGCAAAATTATCAAAATTAAGACTAAAATTCGAAAGTCTCAAATCTGAAAATTGATTTTGGAATCATGTTCTACTTGAAAAATAGTGCTCATAGGCAAAAATTCCATTTAAATCAAGCTTAAATTGAATGAGAAATCAATGGTTAAAGTTTGGAAAAACATAGTCTAAACATTCCAAATTTTGGGTGATTATACTCATGATATCAAAGCTAAAAGCAAGATAAGCTCATAAAAAATGCTTATTTAGGGTTAGAAACACTTACCCAACATAAATCTTTGAAAACCCTTCTTCGAAATCACCGTAAAAACTTAGAAGTTCGAAAATGAATTTAAAAATGGTGTTTGCAGAATTAAAAACTATTCAGTTACAAAGAACACTCTGCGAATACAGAGCCCATCCCACGATTGTGGAGTGTAAAACTCCCAAGACCTCCGCAAATGGAGAAGAAAGTTGCTGACACAAGATATCAACAACCTAAGTTCAATTTTTCTACTCGGAATGGAGCCCTGGAACTCATCCGAGCTCAGCATTTCATAAACTTTATGTGCATTCATACCAGAAACAATGATTCGGACTCAACAGAATCATCATAAATCAGTTTTAAGGCTTTCTCACTACATTTACAGATTCAAGTCAATAAATCTAGTTAAAACTCAAAATATCAAAATTGCACTCTAAAACTCTAAAAATTATGACGAGACCATTTTTAGCATTAGTTTCACCATCCGAAACTATTGGAACTGTCGGAATTTTGATCCGAGCTTCCGAACTCTGAATGTTGACGAAGATCAAGCTTTGATTTCGAAAATGACTAAAATCACAACTTTTAGCCTAAAAATCTCATTTTAACTTCAAATTCGCTTCTGCAACTTCCTATAGTTCAGTTTCGACATTCCAGAGCTAATGGAATTGAAGTATCCTCAATCCAACCTCTAAAGCCCAAAATGACCCAAAAATTTACTTTTTCAACAACTTAAGCTTTCAAAAAGATCAAATCTCACATTTTCAACTTTTAAAGCTCAAGATTTTAGTTTTAACCATTCAAATAGCTCAAAGTAGGCCCAAAACAACTTACGAAAGGGTAAATAGTAAATTTTATAGATAATACAAAAAATGACCAATCATGTCAGTACAATGTCAAGCTTGGCTGGAGCTCTTAAGTGATTCTTAGCCCCTATTAAAGCAGTCGTTACTCCCACACAATCATCAATATTAGCCTCCTTATAATTCATCAAGATTTCTGTCAATGATTCAATATTTGAGTAAGCTAACTCTCCAATACTTTCCACAGCCTCATCAACTATGGCATTTACTTGAAAATCATTATGCCTTTTCATTTTTTCACCAATATTGAAACTCACCTCATTGTCATTTATCCTAAATTTTAGGTCCCCTTATTCAACATCCACCAAGACTCTACCAGTGGCCAAAAATCTTCAACCTAGGATAATCGGCACATTGACATCAATGTCACAATCCAAAATGACAAAATCAACTGGAAATATCATACCTCTCAATATATAAGGAATTAGGTATCCATAACCTATCAAATTAAAGGTCCTCGAGTCTTTTTTCCAGCACCATCATGTTTGCCTCATTTCAAATTCGGAGGAAAAAGCTATGCACATTTTATTGGAGATATACAAACATAAGGCAATAGGATCCTCAACAAGTCTATGTTGTAGACCTGGGGCCAAAAATCTATCCGATGCAATTTCATTTTAATGAGAGATATCTTAAACTTTTCTACCCTCCTATCTCCTATACTAAGTCATTTTGTGGTATTCTCCTAAGCCTATAAATACTCAAACTCACTCAATTTCTCTCATTATTTTACAATTCATCTACTATAAAAATTCTCTCTCTAGAAACTTCTTCAAGGCTTCATTAAAGACCAAGTTGAATTCTTCTAATTTCTCCGTGAATTTTTAATTTTTCCTCAATATTATCATTTAAGGTATGTGAGTATTCATTCATGAACCTCTTTCATCCATGAATCTCAATAAATTATTAACCATTTCTACAATATTCAAGTATGACTTTTATAGATTTTCATGATTTCTAATCCATTTGCATAATTATATCTTATATTATGATTATCAATCTAATTATGCATGAATTGTCACTAATTTCATGATTCCAATAATTTTGATGCAAATTCTATTACAAGCTATCTAAGGTTCATGAAATTGATTATGGGTTCCCTTAATTATATTTTTAATTAATGATATTTTTCAATATTGTACATAATTCAAATTTCAATTGTATGATTTCAATGAATTATTGCCTATACCCATGTATTATGCTAAATTTCAAGTATTAATTCATGAATTTCTTGATGGGTTCTTTCAATTATGGTTCAATTAAATTGTATTACATCAATTAATAGATAATTCCAAAGTTTTATATTCAATTTCTCTCAATTTTCATTTTGAGTTCATGAAATTCAATGTGGGTTTCTTTAATTATCTCTTCAAATGATCTTATTATTCATAATTATGCATGAATTCATTTTAATTATATGATTTTAAGTTGATTATATATGAATCAATATTTTTACTTTAATTTTCACTGCAAGCTATGATCATGCATCAATAAGACTCTCAAGCAAGTTCCGTGATAAGTAGAAAATAAGTTTATATTATAAACTTCAAGTTAAGTATGAATGCTGGTTAGTTTTCTCACTTAAGCATGAATATGTAATGGTGAAAGGCTTATATACATAAAAAAAAGATTGAAAGAGTTATCCTATGACTATGTGGATGGATAGTAGATGTGGAACCTCCCATATGATATTGATTTTTATAATTTATGATTACGATTTCTATTCCATCGAGAGTTTATTAGCACCGAGTGGACCTTGGGATAGAGTATCTCACCCTAGTAGAGGCATAACATTCATAGTAGAATTTTATTGTTCCATAACTATGTGTCATCATAGGATAAAGGATTATCTGTAGTAGAGGCTCAATTCCTTAAGAGGGTTACCCATAATAAAGGCACAATCCTTTATGTAGCTTAGTGGATCCACTTAGGAAAGACGGAGTCTATCTTGGCAAATTAGTCTCTTTTTTTAACGTGTAAGGGTAACCACTAGGACTCCATCTTATAGCTTATATGATTTATGTCAGTTAATGGTAGCTCTCACAATATTTATGGTATTTCTCACAAAATTTTATGATATTTCTCACTATGATTTATGATCCTCACTACGACTTACGAAGTTTACAAGTTTTATGATTTGCGAACATGACTTATGACTATCCCTACATTGGACATGTTTTTCTGAAGCTTTACTATGTTTTCTTAAATTGCACTGTCCTTTTTCATGATTTAATATTACATTTTAATGATTTACTTAATATATTTTCTGACTTGGCCAATTGTATTATGATATTTTCCATTAGATTGCTCATATACTTAGTACATTCAAAATACTAATGCATATTTCTCTATCTACATGATATCATAATGTAGGGATAGGAGATTACCCTATATTTTACTCTCATGGCTAGATTGAAGATTTGTTTCACTTGATTGGTAAGCCCCCATGCTTCGAGAACAAGCCATTAGAGTTTGCGTTCTTTGTTATATTTGGAGTATTTTATTACTTTTGTTGGGTGAACTAGGGACTGTCTTATGCCCCCCATGTATAATACTAGAAGCATGTGAGACAAAGAAAACATGTACGCTGATTTTATTTGGGCATAAGCTTTTTCTTTTTCAGTAGACTTTATTTGTGACTTATCATATACTTTGCTTTCAATTGTTGCTTTACTTACTTTATGTATGGCTAATATGTTTAGAGGCTTGGTTGAGATTTCCACGAGAATCTCAATCGTCATGTGACACCTAATCCCTAGCTTGGATCGTGATAAGTTTGAGCATTCTCTCTTGTATCTGCGTTCTCCTCTACCTCAATCTCCATATTCTCCTCTATATATAGCTGAGGTGCATGTTGAGCATCTTTTACTGGTACTTCCTCAGCTTGGGCCATACCTCTAGTAGGCGATACCTGTCTTCTCCCTCGGCCTCTTTTTGTTCCTCTCTCACTTGATCTCTACCCTATTAAAATTATTTCTATGTAACGTGCGTTAACTATTTGTGGACAAAAGAGTGAAATAGGTTACATATCAATTTGGATCATCAGATAATAATTGAAATCCAGACATATCACAAAACAATGAGAGAAAGAAATACATAACAAGAATTTTCTAAATCCTATAGCTTCTTTATGAAAAGTATAGATGTCTCTGTACTATTCTGCAAGACTCTGTTAGGTTTGTTTTTATACAATGAGATCAATGACCTAAAGGTTTGATACAAATTTTATCACGATCCCAAATAGGATGTGAGTGGCACCCACGCTAAACCTTGGGAGAACCAATACTTTAATCCAACCACTAGAATAACATAATTCACACAAATTTTAAATTACGGAAGCAAATTTAAATAAGTAAAACAAGTTGAGTTTCCATAAACTTAAATAGAAAACTTAACAACTTAAAGAGAGAGAGAGAGAGAGAGAGAGAGAGAGAGAGAGAGAGAGAAGGGAATCTAACCCTGAGATTGATAATAAGGTAAAGTCTAAGAGTCTATTTCTGTACAATGGACCTAGAAGTGAATTTGAATCTAGGTAGCCTGAACAAGTTGGCTCACCCTTGATTTAGTAGATCACTTTTTTCCTAGTTGAGGTCTTTCATTAGCCTCCTAAAGATGCCTTGTACTCAATAAAAAAAGAGAAAGTGCAGTATCAGTATATACAACAATAGTGTACTAGTAGGAACATGCGGCTATATTATTAAGCAAGATATATTACAAATGACTATAATATATTAATTCATACATATACATAAAATAACAAGTTCATAACTCGTGCTCTACATACCAATCCATAATCATCAACCTGATTACAAATTTAATCATATTCCTATTAAGGGACCCACACCCAAATAAATTATATGTTAGAACTTGATACTCGATCCAATGGTATGTCAAAACGTGAATTCGATCTAATAGTGTAATGATCCAACCAAGGGGCCTAGTCATAACATTGCGAATGAAATACCCGAAGGCACCTTATCTAAGCCATCTCAAGCATGTAAAGCATTCGTAGGCATTGAGTAAAACTTTTTGTGGAAAAGTAAGGGAAAGGGACTATGTACCATTTATAGCAATGAAGCAACATTAAAAAGGATTAGGGATAACCAAGATATTGACCATAAGCATAGCAACTAATACATAGACGGACGAAACTAGTGTCGATCAGTTTCCATCAAATAGAAAGGAGTCTATATCTAACAACATAGAAAGTAAAAGCCTTAATAGGGCCATTAATATAATGTCTCAAAATGAATACATGATAGAGTAGAAAATAGGTAGAGTCCCGAACTAGAGGCTGACCATAAATAATAAAGCTAGTCTTAAATGAAAACTACTAGCCACGAGTTGGTAGAGGAGTGCATGTCCCTACATGGTTGAATCATGCAAGAAAAATATGGGTTAGTACGTTTGAAACTAGGCAGGCTTAGTTTTATCATGAAACAATCATACATCACATGAATCATAAGAAAATTTCTTTAAAAGGAACATCGAAACTGCCCAACCTTTATCAAATCAAAATCCATCATAGAATCAACATCATTCTTCAAATATGCATATATTTACTTAACAAAATAGTTGCTAACTTCATAAGTATCATATAATAATTTAAATATTATGAAATCATCATAAACATGCATATTAACTTGAGAAACTTAAAGAGAAGGTAAAATACTTAATAGAAAACTTCATAAGTGAACGGATACCCATAATCAATGCACATACCTTGGGGTATCTTGAGAGAAACAAACTTATAGGGTTGAAGAAGAATTAAGAAACTCTAATTCTTGTCTTGCCTTGCCTTGAGAGCCTCTTTTTTGCCTTAGAATTTTTTAGAGTAAAGAATGATGGAGTGAATAAGGGGATTATGGCTTAGACACTAATATAGGGCCCCGTTTCTGTCCCCAAAATGAGATAGTTTAGGAATAGAAAGGATGAAAATAACAAAATCATCCCTCATTAAAAACTGCCACGATTGACTTAAGAGACCTCAATTACGGGTCGTAATTCAATCCACGGGCCATAAGTCCCTTCATCTGATAATACATCTGAAATTATCCCAAACCTGATTTATCTAGACTCAAAGCCATGGACACTAGTTATAGGTCATATAATCATTCACATGCTATGGTTGGACTCGTAGAGTCATTCCATACTTAACCATTTTCACCTTATTCTTGGCATCATTCCACGACGAATATTTACAGGTCGTATTTGATGTGCTGCCAAAATATAACATTTTGAATACTTAAATCTTAGGATTTTATGTGTTCTTAATGCTATTTTAGTTGTTTTTTATGTGTTTTGTTTTTAGAATTGCAAGATTACAAGTTGGTCATGAGTTGGGGAAACATTGCAGAAGTTGCTGGTTTATTATGAGACCTTATACGAGTCGTAGAGCATTCTACAAGCCATAAAGATATTTCGTGAGGAATTCCACTGAGGGGCCACATTCTGAAGTGAAGTCTACGAACATGTAGACGAGTCATGGAGCAATTTATGAGTTGTAGGCCACCTTTCATGCCCTGAGAATCAGAGAAGTGGGCTTGCAGGAAATTCATCAGATAAACCACCCTTTACAGGTCATAAATCACTTCACAAGTTATGAAGGTGTGTAATAGAAAAGAAGTCCAAAATTTTAGTAGTTGATTACGAGACCCCGACTACGAGACATAGAAGATACTACGAGTCATAAAGTGCTTTCATGGAGCTTGCCGACTAGTTTTCCTAATTTGTTTAGGACTTATTTTTAATTATTACAAATAGATTTTTAAGGGGTTTTTTTTTTCAGAAGGACTAGCTAGTTCATGTAAGTTTTCAATAGTTTTAGGTTTTGTGTTTATAGAACTCAATATTTTAAGAGAAAAAAGTGTGAGCGAGTATTTGAAATATTTGTGCTTTAATTCAATATTTGAGCTTGTAATTTTCATTGACATTGGATTTAGTTGATCTTAATTCAATTGTGTAAGTGTTTAATTATGTCTTCTCAATTCATAATCTCTTCATCTACACATAGCATGAGTAGCTAAATTCACAACTAGGGTTGTGGGAACCATGAAGAACTAATGACATAAAACTAGATAATTCACCATTCTTGGAAGGTGTATATGCATGTTTTAATTAACTCTCTTCTTTTTGCATATTTTCTAATGGTAGCCAACATTAAAACTTGCCTAGTGTTACTAACTAGACCAAGGTAGCAATAAATAGGAAAAGAGATTAATTAATACGATTTGATTGATGTGTTCTCGTCTAATCAACCAAACAGGACCAAGAAGAGGTTGTACTGGGACTAATAGGTAATGGTTAGTAATGTACACTATGGAGATGGGCCAATCGCATAGTGGAATTAGTCTCTCACCTTTGACCAAAGGTCTTGGTGAACTTAAATTACCATCTTACATGATATACACTAGACAAAAATTAGGTTATATAGGGATACTAAATTGAGGAATCATGGGGAACACAATACCCTAGTTGCTCTCTGTTATTGATATTTCTCTCGTGTTAGTTAGTTAGTTTATTTTCTCATTGATTGTTGCAACCCCCCTCCCATGGGGAATTGAGGCGGTTAACTACTCAGATTGCATATTGGTAAATTCGTCTTGAGTCTATGTATTTCATGTGGGTTCGACCCTAACCTTGGTTAGATATTATTTCTTGACATCAACCACTTTATCCTCTAAAAAGGAGGTGTAACTTGGGCGACATCAGTAACCTATTTTATGGTCTATCTTATGGTTCGTAAGTCTCCTTTCAGCAACTCCAAATTTCCTTCATCTATGATATCCCACTCTCAAAACTATTTGTGGGCAATAAAGAATCCTACGGGCCGTCACTTGGTTCGTGGGTTACCCCACACTTGAAAACTTTTCCCCTTCCTAAATTTCTATGTTTAAGAATGGAACCTACAGGTCGTAAGTCACCACGTATACCAGACTTCAGGTCATTTTTTTAGGCCAACTTTTCTGTACTCAATGCTCCTAAAATAGCGTTTGTTACAATATCTCCACCATGGGAACATTCATCCCTGAATGTACTTAAAGGCAGACTCTAAAGAGTAAAGTAGCAGCTAATTACCTAGTATGCATGCAAAAATGCAAGTCAAACATCATTTCTCAAAAATTTCAGATTCCATGCTTTAAACATGTCTCAAAACAGTTCATAAACATCAAAATAAATGCATACATCATGAAAAACTAAAACGCATAGAATTGGAGGCTTTAGGAAGAAATCTTAAGACATTAGGGTTGAGCAGAGTGGAATAGATATGGATAATGCTTCATCATACATGCTTCTGCTTCCCATATAGCATCCTCAACATGTTGGTTTCTCCAAAGTACTTTGACGGATGCAACTTCCTTGTTCCTTAGCTTTTTCACTTGCTGGTCGAGGATTTCAACTGGTACCTCTACGTAACTCAAATCCTCTTAAATGATCATATCATGCAAGGGAACTATGGAACTTGGGTCACCAATGAATTTCCTTAACATCGATAAATGAAAAAATCGGATGAATCAAATGCAACTTGTTGGGTAGTTTCAACTCATATGCTACTTTCCCCACTCTTCTCACCATATTATATGGTCCCACATATCTAGGACTCAATTTTCCTTTCTTACCGAACTAGAGCACATCTTCCATTGGAGACACCTTCAAGTAGACCCAATCATCAACTTGGGACTCAAGTTCCCTTCTTCTCACGTCAAAGTAGGACCTTTGTCGGATTTGGACTATTTGCAATTTCTCTCTTATGCTTTTAGTTTTCTCCATCCCATTCATCATCAATTTCAATCCTGTTAATGCCACCTCACCAACTTCGAACCACCCATGAGTGATCTACACCATCTACCATACAATGATTCAAATAGTGCCATCCTAATACTTATATGAAAGTTATTGTTGTAGGCAAACTCGATAAGTGGCAAGTGTTCATCCCAACTCCCCTTAAATTCCAACACACAAGCTCTCCATATATCCTCCAATGTTTGAATAGTCCTTTCGGCTTGCCCCTCAGTTTAGGGATCAAAAGTCATACTCAACTTCACCCTAGTGTCAAGTCCCTTTGAAAGGATTTTCAAAAAAGTGGGAAGTGAATTGGATTCCAAGATCAGATATGATGGACCATTGAATCCTATGCAATCTCAACAACTCTTGGGTATACAAGCGGGCATAGTCCTCGGCACTGGATGTAGTTTTGATAGGTAGAAGATGAGTCGACTTCGTCATGCAGTCAACTATCACCCATATGGAGTCAAAATGTTTTTTAGTCTTTAGCAACCCAAGGATGAAGTCCATGTTGATCTCTTCCCACTTTCAGGAAAGAATATCAATGTCTTGTGCTAGGCCACCTGGCATTTGGTGTTCGGCCTTGACCTGTTGGTAATTGGCACACATCGACACAAATTGGGCAATGTCCTTCTTCATTCCATTCCACCAAGAAATTTTCCCCAAGTCTTTATATATCTTAGTAGTACCGGGATGAATGGAATATGAAGAGCTATGACCTTCTTGCATTCAACTTCTTCTACTCACTATCATTGGGCATACACAACCTCTCATGATATCGGAGTACACCATCTCCCCCTTGTGAGAACACTTCTATCCTTCCATCTTCCTGAGGTTTTCAACTCAATCAACGCAAGATCAAGATCTTTCTTGGCCTTAACCTCATCAAACAATGAAGATGCGGACTCATGAAGAACCATTACACCACCACTTCCAGAATCACTTAATTTCACTCCCAATCTAGCCAACCTATGAACACCTTTGGCTAAATTCCAATTCCCTTTTTCCATCATCTTGAATAGGGGACACACTGCCCATGGAAATTCTACTAAAGGCGTCAACTACCACATTGGATTTTCGGGGGTGGTACTTTATACCCATATCATAATCCTTGAGCAACTCAACCACCTCCGTTGTCTCAAGTTGAGATCCTTCTGGATGAATACGTATTGGAGACTCTTGTGGTCAGTAAAAATATCCACATGAACTCCATAAAAGTAATGTCGCCAAATCTTTAAGGAAAACAACACCACTGCAAGCTCAAGATTATGAGTTGGGTAATTTTTCTCATGTACTTTCAACTGCCTTGAAGCATAGACAATTACTTTACCATTTTGCATAACACACATCCCAACCCAATCCTTGATGCATCACAATACACTATGAACTCATCATTCCCTTCTAGTAATATCAATATCAGGGCTGAAGTCGATCGATCCTTCAAAATTTAGAAACTCCTCTCACATTCATCCGTTCGCACAAACTTAGCTTTGTTTTGAGTTAGCTTGGTGAGAGGAGATGAAATAGTGGAGAATTCTTGTACAAACCTTCTATAGTGTCTGGCTAGACCCAAGAAACTTCTTATGTCTGTGGGAATCAATGGCCTTGACCAGTTTCTCACTACTTTTGTTTTCTTAGGATCAACTTTGATGCCCTCTCTAGATACCCACATTCCCAAGAACAACAACCTCATCTATCCAAATTTGCACTTGTCAAACTTTGCATAGAGCTTTTGTTCCCTCAGGGTTTACAATACTACCCTCAACTGCTCCATGTGCTCTTGCTCACCTTAAGAGTAGATAAGGATGTCATCAATAAAAACCACAATGAACATGTCGAGGTAAGGCTTGAACACCCTATTTATAAGGTCCATAAATATCGCTAGTGCATTAGTGAGGCCAAATGACATCATCAGAAACTCAAAAATAACCATACATAGTCCAGAAAGATGTCTGAGGGATGTCACTTTTTCTCACCCTCAACTAGTGATAACCGGATCCCAAATCAATCTTAGAGAAATGAATAGCCCCTTGTAGCTGGTCAAACAAATCATCTGTCCTTGGAAGGGGATGCTTATTCTTGATGGTGACATTGTTGAGTTATCGGTAGTCAATGTTCTTCCTCACAAATAACACTAGGGCACTCCATGGAGACCAACTAGGTCTAATAAAACCCTTCTCCAACAAATACTTTTGTTGCTCCTTTAACTCCTTCAATTCTACGGCAGACATTCTATAAAGAGGGATTGAGATGGGCTAAGTATCGGGTAAAAGGTCTATACCAAAGTTTATCTCCCTCTTGAGAGAAACATCTAGTAACTCATTTGGGAAAACATCAGGAAAGTCACTTACAACGGGGACCCACTCAAGAGATGGAACTTTGGAAGAGACATCTTTGACCCTCACTAAGTGGTAGACACATCCTTTGGAAATCATTTTGCAGGTCTTTACAAAGAAAATGAACCAACCCCTACATGAAGAGTTACCACCCTCCCATTCAAGAACTAGATCATTAGGGAATTGGAATTTAACTCTATGGCTTCTATAGTCAATGGAAGCATAAGAAGCATGCAACCAATCTATTCCGAGAATAACATCGAAGTCTACCATGGAAACCTCGACTAAGTCACATGGAATCACTAATTCGGAGACACCCAAAATAAACTTGCTCATGCGAGCTCTCAAATCGACAACCATAAATAGAGCATACTTTGACAAGCCTACTTGTGAAGAGAAGAGTCATCGATTCAAAGTGAAGGTTCAGTAAATTTGAGGGCATACCCCCTCAGACTCATGCTTCCTTACTTCAAGTTGATGAATTCTTGGACCTTTGCCTTCCTAAGCTCGTTGGGGACTAACCAGTCTAAAAAGACATATTAAATTCCTCCTAACTAATAGGTCTTGCTCCTTGGCCTCTCTCATTGTCCCATTGCTCATACCAAATCTTGGTGACTCCTTTGAGTTGGTAAGCCACCAACTTGTTCTTTTCTTCTGATAGAATGCCCATCACTACAACAACCCGATAGGCCTCCTCTATGAAGTCAATTGGGTCCTCATCCGTCTTCGACCCATGGAACTTCAGCGGGTTCATATGCATAAAATCTAGTACTCTGGTGGCCGAAATAGGAACTTGATGAGGTAATGCTATCTCCCCACTGGCCTGATTGGCCAATGCTTGGGCCAGTAGGATGAACGCAGCTCTGAACTCCAAATGAGACACTCTATCGTCCTGTTGGAGTGGAGGGACTTGTTGTTCCAGAGTGCATTATTAATGGGGAGCTCTTCATGGTGGCATGATATAGAAACAACCAAAATTCCATCGTTAGTTAGAAAAAACCTTATTTAACTCTAAAACATGACATGAATAAGAAAGAAGGGAAGGCTTTATTAAATCATCTCGTAGCCACTCACTCTAGATGGTGGCACGCTTCACATCCTTGAATGAGGTTTTATGCTACGTGGTATGCATGGACATTTGAGAATATTTTAAAACCTCGTGCTCCGATATCAAGTTTGTAACGACCTGACCTAGGGGCTTAGTCATCACACGACAAATGAGATGCCCCAAGGAACCTCATCCAAGCCATCTCAAGAATCTTAAGAATTCATAGGCATTAAGTAAAACTTTCTGCAAAAAAGTAAGGGAAAGGGACTATAGGCCATTTATAGCAATGAAACAATAGTAAAAAGCATTAGAGATAACTAACATATTTGTCTATAAGCGTACCAACTAATATATAGACGAAGGGAATCGGTATCGGTCGATTTCCATCAAATAGAAAAGAGTCCAATATCTAACAACATAGAAAGTAAAAGCCTCAATAGCACCATAAATACAATGTCTCAGAATGAAATCCATGTTAGAGTTGAAAATAGGTAGAGTCCCGAACTAGGAGCTCACCACAAATAATAAAGCTAGTCTTGAATGTCAACTATTAGCCATGAGCCGATAGAGGAGTGTCTCTACCTACATGGTTAAATTATACAGGTAAAATATGTGTTAGTATATTTGAATGTACTATATATGTGAGATGCAGCACATGATGAAATTGAGATGCCGTCATTCTTAAACATAATAAGTGAGTATAAATAAGGCAAAAGTTACGTAAGGCAAGTTTAAACATGCACAAGGAATATGGATCAAGATGAATATGAATCAATGTATAAGAAAGAACATATATTGAAAATATAACATGAGATCATAAAACTTGTGGTAATAGACCTTAATCGATAATAAGACCATGTGAGCTAGTACATTTAATCCAATGAACTTCTTCCATTGGGAAAAGACCAATGCACTCCTTCTATTGGAAAAAAGGAGAATATACTTGCCAAGGCAGATATCCAAAACTTAGTAACTTTATAATTGAATCTTTCATAATATTTGGGCCTACGTGGATCCACTAGCCTAGCCTATAAGGCGTCTATGGTGGCACATAGTCAGGGACAATGAGATTTAGCTTCAAAGGATCATGCCTCAACTAATGGAATAAGTCCCAATCTCTAGTACTCTCGGTGCTAATTCATCCCACAGAATCTTTAAAACATTTCTTGGAATCCTAACTAGCAATCAAAAAGAGTAGCTCAAAATTTAGGAATCTTTAATTTCTTAAACATCTTTTAGGGCAATTAACATCTTACTTATATCTTTGATAACATAACTTTGAAGCTCTTTATTGATGCTCTAATCATCGGCATAAGTCATAGAAAACTTTACTTGAAACTAGGTGAGCTTAGTTTTATCATAAACAATCATAAATCATATTTTCTTTAAAAGGAACATCAAAACTGCCCAACCTTTATCATATCAAAATCCATCATGGAATCAACATCATTCTCCAAATATGCATATATTTGCTTAACAAAATAGTTTCTAACTTCATAAGTATCATCTAATAACATAGATATCATGAAACTATCATAAGCATGCATATTAACTTGAGAAACTTAAAGAGAAGGTAAAACACTTAATAGAGAACTTCATGGGTAAAAAGATACCCATGAATCAACTCACATACCTTAGGGTAACTTAAGAGAAACAACTTGTAAGATTGAGAAGAATTTGAAAACCCTAGTTCTTACCTTGCCTTGCCTTGCCTTGAGAGACTCTTTCTTGCCTTAGAATTTTTTAGAGTAAAGAATGAGGAAGTGAATGAGGGGATTAGGGCTTAGAGACTTATATAGGACCTCTTTTCCATCCCCAAAATGATATAGTTTAGGAATAGAAAGAACAAAAATGAAAAAAAGAACAAAAATGAAAAAACTATCCCTTATTAAAAACTGTCGGGATCAACCAACGAGACCTCAATTACGGGTCATAAGTCAATCCATGGGCCGTAAGTCCCTTCGTCTTATAACAAATCTTAAATTTCCTGAAAACTGATTTGTTAGACTCAAAGCCATGGACACTAGTTACGGCCCGTATAATCATTCATGGACATGGTTGGACTCGTAGAGTCTTTCCGCACTTAATCATTTTTCACCTTATTCTTGGCCTCATTCCACGACGAACATTTACGGTTGTATCCTATCTTATGGACCGTCTAATAATTTGTAAGTATCTTTTTGGCAAATTCTGAATTTCCTTCGTGTTTGATAGTCTCACTCACGAAACCATATATAGGTCATAAGAAATCCTATCGGTCATCACTTGGTTCATGGGTTACCCCACACTTGAAAACGTTTCCCCTTCCTGAAGTTCTATGTTTAAGAATGGAACATACAAGTCGTATGTCAACTTACGAGTCGTAATTCACCCGTGCACCAGACTTCAGGTCTTTTTTTTCTAGCCAACTTTTCTGTATTCAAAGCTCCTAAACTGAGGGTCGTTACAAATGGTGTGTCAAATGGTGACATCTGATCCAATAATGTGTCGAAATGTGATACCCAATCCAATAATATGTCAAAATGTGACTCACGCTCTAATAATATATCAGAACGTGATACCCGATCCAACTATCATAATCACAATGAATAAATCACAATTTGTCAACATCAAGTAATAGGTTTATTGTACGTAATTTGATCATGGAAAATTATCAATTAGATTCATATCATC
This sequence comes from Solanum clarkiae, assembly GCA_011800125.2. Lineage (NCBI taxonomy): Eukaryota > Viridiplantae > Streptophyta > Magnoliopsida > Solanales > Solanaceae > Solanum > Solanum clarkiae. The sequence continues at coordinate 10,204,378 of JAABOM020000096.1, forward strand.
ATTTCTTTTTTTAAATACATGCAAAAAGTACCACGAAGTAATTAATAAGTGTATATCATGCAAGTAAGAATATTAAACTATCACTTACTTCTAATTCAAGCTTGAATACTATGAAATTGGAGCTTTCTCCTTTACTAAAACCCTACCTCGTTCTTGGCCTATACACAATCAAGGAAACATATAATCAATAACAATAGCCTAATTTACCCAAATTATATCAAAATTCTAACTCTTGACCACTTTTATGATCATTTCTCCTAACTAGGACATTTATCCACCATTAATTGCAGGTCTAAATCATTTTCTATGACAATTTTCCCTAGAATTCAAGGTCTGGGAATTGAATTACAAGATAGTAAAATAATTAACGTACCTTTAACGACGGAACTACAACAAAAATGAAGAAAATAAGTCCTAGGTTATTTTTGGTCTCTCAAGGATGAAATGGAAGAAATAAGAATGAATTTTGTACTTTTCTAATTTAAAATCTAAGTTTATCCCATCATAGAGGCCACTTACATATACCTCCATGGCAGTACCGCCATATATAGCGGATCCTATTGTAGCGGGTTGCATGTGGATAAAAACTTTGCAACTCACATCCCAACTCTTTTTTATAGTACACTCTCAAACCATAATATTCTTAAGTATACCCTTTGCGTCAAGATCAATTTTGGGAGTTCCACTCGTCCGACTTAAGTTCTATAAAGCTGCACAGGCTCTTTGTTGTCTTGGTTATAAACTCGAATGATCAAACTAACAATTTAATCCTCAACCCATTACCGAATTGCCTTAGACCTCCCACGGCTCAAATTTTGTCGGAAATTAGCCTAAGCTCAAAATTTTCAACTTACTGCTTAGAGGTTTTCTGACCCAATTTTTTTCAATTGACCTACTCATAACAACAAGGTCAGGTCATTACACTACGACTGAGATTAGATTGAGCTTAGATTGAGGTTTCACTTTGTTACCTTCTTTGACAAATTTTCCTTCTTATGTTCACTTTAGAATGCCCCTGAATTATCAAATACTCCCTTCGTCCTATTTTATGTGGCTCCATTTGACTTGGCATGATGTTTAAGAAGAAAAGAAAGACTTTTAAAATTTATGATCTAAAATAATTTTTAGATACTTGTATGGCTGAGAATCATTTCATTGGGAGTAAAAAGGAAATTTTTAAGTTAAATTGTTTCCAATTAGACTAAGATGACATTCTTTTTTAAACAGACTGAAAAGGAAAGGGCGTCACATAAAATAGAACAAAGGCAGTAATACCCCTAGCATAAATTCAAACATATGAGCTAGGTTTGGGCATTTTTAATTCAAAAAGCATAAATTTAATATGTAAGCTCAGTTGGGCATTTTTAACTCAAAAAACTCATCAAAGAGCGCTAAAAGTGTTGAAAAAGGGCCTGAAATAGACATTCTCTATCGTATTTTATGTGGCATTGTTTAATTTGGCATGGTGTTTGAGAAAAAATGAAGAGTTTTTTTAAATTTATGGTTAAAACAATTCTTAAATATTTGTGTGGTATGGTTATAAATCATTTTATTACGGATAAAAGAAAAATTTTAAAGTTAAAAATATTTTTAATTTTAGTAATATTATATTCTTTTTAGATAGACTAAAAAGAAAAGAATGTCATATCAAATAAGATAGAGGAGTACGAAACATGTTGAACAGCATGTATGATTAGGCCGCAAAGGAGAACTGAAAACATTTTCTTGAACTTAATCATGCGGCCTTTCCTGAATCCCAACATAACTTTAACTTAATGCAGTTTCAATCATAGCAAAACTTTTGACAAAAATTACGCATAATTAGTGTTTGTTTAATGTCCCTACTTGAATGCTTTTAGATTGCACTTAACGGGACTATGACTATGGGATGGGATCTCTTGTCACTCTCAAATTGCATTAGAAATTAAAGGGTCGAAAGCCTAGTGGGCAATGCTTATTAATCCCTCTTTCTAAATTGTTTAGTGAAATATGATGTGAGAATATTGTACAAGTAGCCATTAGTGTCTTTCAACATCTCACCCCGACCCCCACCCCCATCCCCACGCAACCCCTACTTGAGAGGGCTGAGAGCATAAAAATAGATATTAAGTTATATTGGTAAAGATCGAAGGAATCAGGGGCGGAGCTATCTCTACCCAAGGATGGTCAAATAAACATCCTTCGTCGAAAAACTTTTTCGAATATACTGGTTAAATATAGATATTTTGATATATATCAATTGAACACCCTTGATACAAAAATTACCCACCTATGTTCTAAAAGTATGGATATCCTTGACGAAAATGTTGGTTCCGCAATGGGAAGGAATGCCTATAGTTACGCACGATTTGGTAGTTTTCACAAAGAGAACAAGATGCTGCTTATTTTCTCTCTTTCTTTTTCAAGTTTGATAGTCTTCACCCCCAACGCGGATTGATAGCGACAAGCACCTACTCGTTGGATGATTAAAGAAAAAAGGAGAATCAAAAGAGAAGGGAAAAACAAAAATAAAAGAAGAAATTTAGGTTTGACGTGTATCTTGTGAAGTTACTTCACTTTCCAAAACTACTTTTGTATGGTAAAGCAAAGTCAATTTAGACAAAACCCACACATCCAGAATTTGTGCCCGTTAAGAGTTGGCCCTCTCTAGTCTCCAATAATTTCACAAAAATAATTAAATAAATGATCAAAATTCATGTAATGCTACTTAAAATATCTGCACATCCTTTCTACTTATACTGAACTAATGTTGCTAAAAAGATACAGAGGAAGTATCCACGTGACGTTAATGTGAAGAGTACCCCAAGTGGCTCCACTCCAAATGCTTTCACCTTCAATAGGCCAAAACAAACGGGATGCCTAGAATTTATACAAACCATCTTCTTTTTGCTTAGCATTTTTATTTTTATTTATCTTTTCACTTTAAATGACACTGTTTTAATTTTGGCATAATATATAAACGTGTCATTCAACTTGAGCTCAACTGGCATATATGCCCTCCAACTTTGAATGTGCGCAAGAGACACTTAAACTTGTATAGAGTTTAATAATTAGACACACGACCTAGCATCCTACATGAGCGTCGTACGCGTCATCCTGTGTGTATTATGTTATGTAGGACACGTGGGTCTACTTTTTCAACTTTGTGCACATTTCTATGTCTTCTTATGCACATGTACATCAGAAGTTGGAGAACAGAAATAATAGTTAAGACCAAATTAAATGACACATTTATGTATTATGACAACTGAAGTAATAGCGACAAGGTATATTATATCAAGAAGAAGAGAGTACTTTAGGTTAATCTAAGGGTATATTTATGGGGTGACCATAAGCTTTAGGGTAGTGTCACAACTCACAATCACCTTTGAGTGAGAGGATATATACCTTCTCCTTCCCTTGAGCCTAGTGGACTCCCTATAGGCCAATCATATTATTTTAATTATTATAAAAGCACCCATAATGATGATCAGTTGAAAGCAACTAAAAAGATAATTGTACTCACTCCCCATCAAATAATTGCATACATTGCATTAACTTGAGAAAGAGTCTTTCTTTTTTAGTTTTTTTGGTGCCGTTAAACCAATCTAGAGATAGTTCAGTGGAATATATACAAATCTATTCAAATAAACATATCTCTTTTGCCTTTTTCTTTTTTTTTTTCCTTTTTTTTTTTTTACTAATCTTCTTTGCTTTTTTGAAGAGGATAGTCTGCGTTCATCATTAATTAAGTAACAGCTTGGCCCTCTTTGTTTTCCACATTTGACACCGCAAAACAAATATATATACTTGCAAGAAAGTAGTCATATGCAAGTTTACTTCTTATCATTATCTATACTAGTACATTAATTGCATGCATGCATATACTCACTGTTGTTTCGACTTATTGTACTTTCTCATATATTTTGCTAAGGATCATTGGCAATTTATAGGATTAGTTTCATAATTGGATGTAGAGGTTTCGACTCCGTATTGTTCTCTATAGTGGTACTTTAAGAATAATAAACAATATAGCGACATTATGTATAACAAATATACATAAGGGCACATGTATATATATCTAAATTTCCTAATGGTGAGCATTCTCACAATAGAGATTCTGACACACACATATGAAATACATGGAACATGTGGTTGGCCCTGTATATACGGTTTGAAAACACGTATACTGGATTCAGTTAGCCACACTTCATGTCATACAATCCAGCTTACACATACATACAATTATAGTTAAAATTTCAGATATTCTACTCGCATGATTTTATTTAAGGATTAAATATTTCATGCATCTTATACAATGTATTTTGCTATGTTGTAAAAGAACACCTTGCCACATTATGTTTTGAGAAAATAAAATCTAGCTATATTTTACAAAAAGGAGCATTAAATAGTAGTGTTGCTTACGAAATTACATCCCCTAATTAATTTCTGACAATTACTTTACCTATATTTACTTACATGCACGAATTCAACAATTACTTCATGGAATATTTTTGGAAAAAGGATTCGGCCATAAGATTGGGTTCATCATATAACAAAAATACAATGGAAGCATTGATTTTTTTTTCTCGCTAATAATTTCGGAGAACCCATAAACGATTTTGTTTGTTCCTTTTCTACTCTAGTGCCATACAGCAAGCTTATTTTATAATTGCTGACGGTCACATGTCTATGTGATAAAACACTATATTGTCGATGTTGAACACAAAAATATACAAGAAAAGACTGTTGCTTTATTTATTTTATTATTACTCTTATTCCCCTTCCATACCATATAAAATACTTCATACTTTCCCTACAACAATTATTCTATATTTCTGTTATCTTGGAGGTTGGGGCTAGAGCTTTAATTGCATTAGTTAATAAATAATGAACTTTGCATTGCACTTGTATATATGTAGAGCACGCACGCATTTGTTTTATTGAATTTGACACCTAAAGTAGATACACCAAAACAAGGTAGACCGGGACTGACAACTCAAGAGAGGTAAGCAAATTGAATACACAGTAAAAAACAGATTCATATATCCCGTTCTTATAAATCTAGAAACAACATTATTTAGGTTTGTCTATTTTCCTCAACCAAGATAGCCAACAAGTCGAGGTCATTTCTACGAGAAATTATCTGTATCATGTCAAAGAGCTCCCACCATTATATCATAGACCAAAGGATTAAACTACACTATGATGTCCTGGCTAGTAGAATCGACTGTCTGTTCTTGAGAACAAATTCCCAAATAGAAATTGAAGATAACTTCAACGACTCAACCCATGTAAGCATAAAACTGGTACTATTGCAGCATATGTTGGAGATTGCACAAGGAGAAACAATCATGAACTGAAGCAACAAATAAGAGAGAGGAGACAAACTCTCGGAAAATAATTGAAGTTTGCAGTAATATGTTTTCTTAGACAGGTGCGGATACTTAGTTAAAATGACAATAGAACTAGCGCACCAAACCAACAGAATTAGTTTAAATGCTAATACAAAGTATGATCAGCAGACAGAGCAATCAGAAGCTTCTATTTACTAATGATGAGGTTGCACACCTTGCCAAGCCAAAACAACTTCCTCAAGAGCTGGTCTGATAGTTTGCGTCAACATGTTTTGGTACTCCATGGCATCACCGCATGACCTTCTCAGCTCAATCAAGTAATAGGATTCAGTAATTTCAAATATTTGCATTTCAATGCACAGAGTTCCATATATGTTCTCATTTAGTCCCTCTAATCTTAAAAATCCACCCTCTTTCTTCTTTATTTCTAGGTTCAAACTCCTGCCAATTTCCTCAATCTTCGATATGATGACTGGGGCAGGCTTCACTGATGTGAACTGCAGTTCCTCCTTTTGATCATTTTTTATGAACAAACCAGACAAGTCAAACCCACTTGAAAGAGAGATGATGTCAAATGCATTAATATTTACAGGTTTTGCCAACTCTAGCTTGGTGTTGGAGGAAGAGGTACTATTCTCTGAGTCTAGCTTGGTGTCGGAGGAAGAGGTACTATTCTCTGAGTCTAGCTTGGTGTTGGAGGTAGAGTTACTACTCTCCAACTCTAGCTTGGTGTCGGAGGAAGTGGTACCATTCTCCAAATTTAAACTGGAAACAGCATCGCCAGGGGCAATAACATTTTGGTCCACTACTTGCTTGGCTCCCACATATCTGAATTCTGATCCTTTCTTAAACCAGGAGCTTTCCTTAATTTTGGCTATTGAAATCCTTGTGTTAGGTTTTGGGTCAAGGATCCTAGAGAGAAGTTTACGCACTTCTAGTGGGAACCAATTAGGGCATTTGTACTCAGCCCTGGTTATCTTCCTATACATATTCATAAGATTTGAGTCATGGAATGGAAGATAACCAGCCAATAAGACAAATAAGATCACCCCACAAGACCAGATGTCAGCTTTGGCACCATCATATCCTTTTCTACCAATCACCTCAGGAGAAACATATGCTGGTGTACCGCAGGTTGTGTGGAGTAACCCATCTTGCTGCTTAGTCTGAGCCAATGCACTCAATCCAAAATCTGAGATCTTTAGGTTTCCATTCTCATCCAGCAGGAGATTTTCCGGTTTGAGATCACGGTGATAAACATCTCGGCTGTGGCAAAATTCCACCGCGCTGATCAGTTGCTGAAAGAACTTTCTAGCAACATCTTCCTTGAGCCTCCCCTTTACCAGCTTGTTGAAAAGCTCGCCGCCTTTGGCATGTTCGAGCACAAAGTAAATCTTAGTCTTAGTTGCCATGACCTCGTATAGCTGCACAACATGTGGGTGTTTAACCAATGTCATAACAGATATCTCTCGTTTGGTCTGTTCTATCAGCCCAGCCTTCTGAACCTTCTCTTTATCAATTACCTTAATGGCTACACTCTGCCCGCTTTTCAGAACCCTTCCATAATAAACCTTACCAAAGTTTCCTTGACCTAATAATCTCCCAAGTTCATATTTTTGCATCAATACATTTCCTTTTTTATCCATTTTCAACAAACAAGCCTACTTTATATACACTATAAATAAATCTCCTGCTGATATGAGAATTCTCTTTTTACTGGCAGGAGGCCTTGTTTCAGTGTTCAACCATCTGCAACAAGGTCGTGCTTCAGCGCAACAAGATTTTTAATCATTAATGCTTCATTGTGCATCTGTCATGAGAAATTAAACGCTCTGTGAGCTATAAATTTGAAATCATCACATAGAAACCAGAATAACCCCAATGCAGATGGAAACTCAGAGGCATCTAAGAGCCAAGAGCTGTTGGTTAACCCCATCTTTCTGCATCCTAAATATATTGCTTTCAGTGATATGTGAGCTCTGAAAATCACAAGGTAAGAGAAAAGAGCTTCAAAACTCAGAACAATCAACATGAACTTAGTATTTCTAAACACAAAACGAAAAATAGAACAGCAACATATCCGGTACGTCCGGGGGAGGGTATAGTTGTAAGCAGATGTTACACCTACCTAGGGTACCTAGGGAGGTAGATAAGAAATGATGCCCAAATTACAAGTATTAGTAAACTAGGAAACTCAAAGATTTCATTTCAAAATTTCCCTAAAAGCTATGCCATCAATGCAGGTTAAACAGCCATTACAGATAAATGTTACTTCCATTCAAATGACTACAAAGATCTGTTTCTCAATCAAAAACTAGATTCTTGATACTGATCAGGAAAGAGGGGGGAAAAAGAAAAATCAATTCAATCCCCCTTCTTAACCAGAAAGAATTTTTTTCTCAATCGACTCTTTGTGCAGATATAACAAAGGCTTCTCAGATCAAATCGAGGCATTTAACCTAGAAGGAAATCATTCAGCCGAAATACATACAACAAAAACAAAAACGAAATGCTAAATTCCAGAATACAACAAATTATCGAATGAACAATTAAAATTCACAAGAAAACGGATCCAAATTAAAAAAGAAGAAACCTGAATACAAGTCCGGACGATACGAGGAGGAAAAGAAGAAGCAATGTTGGTAAAAATGTTGAATTTGGTGAAGTTGTATTTGCCAAGGAAAGCAATAAAGGTGTGACTAATTACAATGTTTTGTTATACCTTAATAAGTGTACTTAATTGTCTGCAAGTGAAAAGTAGGTAGGCTTCTGCAATCCGACAAAATATCTACTGGAAACCTTTACAAGAGAGCGCTGTTTTTGATTTTCAAAATAAAATTCCATATGAATTATATTAACCTTCTTTAAGTATATGTATAAGTTTATTCCTTAAGAAGCTACGAGGGAAAAGAATATTACGAACAATTTTTTTTTTCAGATGGTTTTTGTGCAAAAGTATTGAACAGCTTATTTTGGAAGATGTGAGAACTGTAAAATGAATTAATTTTAGGTTGTGTTTGGTGTGGAGGAAAATATTGAAAAATAAGTGAATTTTTAACTCATTTTTTTATGTTTAGTTGGTAGCAAAAAATATTTTTCGGCAAATATTTTATATTTTTTGACTGGGTAATGAAAAAATATTTTTAGAAAATATTTTTTATTTGAAATATTTTTTAAAAATAAAATTTAAATTCTTTTATAAGGGAGGTGAGAGCCGAGATGGAGTAAAAATTTTAATTTTTTTAAAAATTAATTATTTTTTTTGGGTGTGAGGTCGGGGGAGGCTTGGGGTGTAAAGTAAATAATTAAAATTTTAAAATTTAATATTTTTTTGAAAAT